>PVLA01003524.1:0-209158 GCA_004027455.1 Hydrochoerus hydrochaeris | reverse complement strand
CTCCAGGAATGTCAACTGGGTATGAACCTGGAGATAGATGCTCCCAAGTAACAAAAGTTTAAAGATCAAAAGTGGAAGCAACAGTCCCTTAAAATGATTCAATTGATACCTTAATAGAATTATGTAGACTGCTCCTTCCTTGTGTTATTCTCCTTGCAATTTGCAAAGATGCTTTTCTCCCTACCTGGCAGTTCAAGTTCCACAGTTCCCTCCATCCACTCTGTCACTCATCCTCAAGCCACGCCCTTCTTCACAAGATAATAAATTCTAGGACAGCCCTGGCATCAAGACCTTTGTCTGCAAATCCTCATGGGATTATATTTAGGATCCCTTTACTGCCCTTAACGTTGACTATGTCCTGGTATCTTACTCTAACCATGGTTTGCATTGGAGGTTGTAGATTGGAATTAACTTGATAGGAATCCAATAACATCTCAGTGGGATTATAAATATAACTTTTTGAATTGTGAGGAAGACTGGAAAAAGGATTGCAGTATTTGGATGGCAACACTCAATATTCGGTGTTACAAAATTTGGAGCTCAGTGTGGCCAGAATACACAACCTTCACATCACAACTACTAAACATAATCCAGCAGACAACTCACTGGACCTTGCATGATGAATTTCCTAAGAACCAGTTTCTAAACTGACCTTTTATTTCTAATGCTCATGATTCGCTCATACATACTTTGATTACACTTGGTTTTTGCCTAACGGATTCCAAACCACAAGACATCATTCAGATAAAGACAAATTACCAATATGTTAGATTCCTTTTAGATTCCTTTTACTGGGATTCACCAGACTCTATCCAGAGAAAAGGTTTTATGATGCATAACAAGTCCTTAACTAACTATATCCAATTTGTCCTAAGTGACACTGCAGCTGGTCTCTCTTTCCTAACTTAAAAAACTAAAATTAGAAAAGCAGGCCAACGTCCAAACTTGGAAGTCATGAGATTGGAGATACTTAGCACAGGAGGTACTTATGAAATTATAAAAATTTAATGCATACATTCCTGAACCTTCTTCTAGTATCTCAGTAGCTGCTTAAGATGTCAGATGACAAATCAATGACATGTCAGATTCTAAAATTGCCTGGATTTTGTCCTTATAGTAAGTCATTACCAGCTCTTTTAATGAAAACTTTTGTTCACTGTACTCATAATTATCCTAAGAATTGTATTATTTGTCCCATACATACATAACTCTTTATTTTCCTTTACCTACTCCAGAATTAAATCTGTACACCTAAGAAGGATAAAAAAGCCTGGTTGAAGTCATTAGACAGAAAATCTGCAGTTCCCTGACTGATGATCAACAACTATGCCCCCCCCAGCCTGAATAAGCCAGATCAGTCATCACCCTTTACTCTCATAGGCAGTTTGGGTTAATTCTTCACAGGGAGGATCATTATAGGCAGCTGAGTTAGATAGAAATATTATAGACAGATAGATGGTGCTAGGTCCTCAAATGAACCAGTGCAGCATCCCAGATACCTCGCAACTGTTAAGGAGAGAGTCACCTCCCACTGTACACCAGGCATCAAGACAAAATATCAAACAAAGGCACCGACATACTTAGGACTGGTATTCTACATATTTCTCTATCTCAGGAAGCCTGGAGTCACTAACCCAACCCCCTACAGGATGAGTCACTGATCTGCATTCAGGCCTGCTTGCTCTGTAACTTACTTCACAATTTTTTTCGATTTGATCAATTTTACCTGAGCAGTTATTCTTATAGATTTCCCACAGTTCTGTCCCACCTCACGCCTACCTTGTGAGTTTCCCATGTTTTGTCAACATTAGAATACATTTTCCCTTTGTTCTTTTGCTCTGTACAAGTCCTTAGAATATAAGCTCAACTATTTATGAGTACAAATGTTAGGTATCTTGAGAAAGGGCATGGTTTTGTGGATATTTATATGTATAAATGTGTTAAAATCTATATCACTTATTCATCATTAAAATAAACATCTAATGCATTTTTACATAATCTTTATAATAAGCATATATATTTTTGATTAATACATCATCTATCCAGAGGTAAGAAAAGATGTCAGATCCTTGAACATAATTTTGAAAAAGATACTGGTCGTTGATTCACTTATGAATATAATAGAATAGAGAATGATAATGTCATATTCTCTCATTAGAATAAGACATCTGTCAATCATAGTGAAACATGACCACTCTGTCTTGGAATTTCTCAGCAAGCTCTTGAGTTCTGTGAGAAGATTATAGGACCTCAGGGACAAGATGATGTTATAGCATATTATGTCACATCTCATAGGATTTATGATTATCATTCTATGTACACATTTGCAATCCTATGAAGTTACCAATTCCACTAATTACACTTTGGTAAGAATAAAAAAAACAGATGAGGCTACACATAGGAATAAACCATGTGTTCTATACATTAGGTATATTGTAAAACACATCTCAAAACACTCTTATGTGCTTTGAACACTTATTTTTGTGAGTCTTCCAGAGTAGAACTGGCCATAAATACAGAAGGCCATGAAAATAGGGTCTCCCTTGCTGCTGAAAGTCAGCCCAGCCCTCTCCCTGCAGCTCTGCAGAGGAGTCCAGCTCTCAAAGCCCAGCTGTTCCCACTCTGGATTGGCACTGAGCAGAGCACTCACCATGGAGCTGGCATTGAGCTGGGTTTAGCTTGTTGCTATTTTAAAAGGTAATTTAGGGAAAACTATAAACACCAAATGAATGAGTGGCATGAGTGGAATAAAAAGTGAAAATATCTAAGAGCTTCCTGAGAAGGTTGTATCTCCATTTGCAGGTGCCCAAGCTGAGGTGCAGCTGCTGGAGTCCAGGGATGCTTGGTGCAGCCTAGGTTGTCCCTGAGACTCTCCTGCATGGCCTTGAGATTCACCTTCAGTAACTACTGGATGGAGTGGATCTGCCAAGCTCCAGAGAAAGGAATTGAGTGGATCTCAGCTATTGGAAGCACTAGTAGTACACACAACACAGACTCAGTGAAGGGCAGATTCTCCATCTCCAGGGACAATGGCAAGAACATGCTGTATCTGCAAATGAGCAGCCTGAGAGCCCAGAACATGGCCGTGTATTATTGTGTGAGAGATGCAGTGAGGAGACATCAGTGTTAGCCATCAGGGTACATGTGGGACACATGGAACACAGAATCTATTCCAAGAGTACAGGTATTGAAGCATTTTATTGTTTCAGGTGGGCTTTATGACATTTTAAAAAATAATAATATGGGGTAATAGAAAGAGTAGAGAAACAAAGAAATAAAATTGAAACTATGTAAAATGCCACATAAAACCCAAAATAATTCATTGTCTAAGAAAAAAAACAAAGCATGTAACCCAATAAAATACAGTAATACAATTAGGAAATCCATTATTGAGACCATGAATTTTTCATTTTATATCCTTTCAATAGTGAAGAAAAAATATTTTAAATGTTTTATAAGCAATTTAGAGAAGTACAATGTAAACTTTTAAGACAGTCTTTAAACACATGAACTTACATGTATCTCATAGGCAATAGGTTGGCTATGGTACACAGCTAGCATGAATCTATTCAAGTGATAAGGAAAAGAGCAAAACTACCTGTCAGCTGTATGATAACATACAAATGACATTCCTATCTACTCACAGTGAAAAATCATATCATGCTGTATGAAAATGATCTTATAACTACACACTTTAGTAAGAAATTAATTCAATAAATTTGAGGACACTGAGAATCAAGGCATTCAAACATTTGAATAGTCGTGGATTTTTCAGTTGATCCCAACATTTGCCAAATATGTTTTCAAAAATTTGTTCTGTACCAACATCACTGATAAAGTTCACAAATTGATTATTTCATACATTTACTTTTTCCCATAAAAGATTATTAATAAATACCTGAAATATCCAGGTATAGTAGGGTTGAGATGACACTGGGTCAAATTCTCATGCATTTTTAAAAAATTACATCAAGTGTTCCAATGGCTCAAACTTATTCAATCAGACAAACACCATAAAAATCAGAATGACACAGCACATATTGCAAATAAATCACAACAACTGTGTGCATATGGGAAAGAGGAAGCAGTGGCCCCTTAAACCAAGGCTGGCTGAGTACACAGCAATGACTTTCTCTTGCTCAACCAATCAGCTGAAAGTGGTTCCAGGTGAGACAGGACAATGGAAAGGATGCTGTCAGACCCCTCAGCTTTATGCTGACCTTCACTGATTTTGACTGTGAGGCTGTGAAGCTGTGGGGAAGGGAACGAGTTGACAAGTTGGAAGTGCACTGCCCCCTGAGATTTGCTACATCTGACGCTGATGCTTAAATCTGATTTCCTCAGGTGTTAAGTGAAGGCTTTACACACACATTATTTTAACTAAAAATACCTGATTGATCTAAATAAGAAATTGGAAGCTTCAACTGATATATAGTTGGTTGTTTATATATGCATTGATGCTAGTTTCTCATTCTGTTTTGAATTTTAAATAAGGAACAAAAATCGTGTATGGACTGTACAGAGACATGGACTGTACAAATGTCTGGTAAGATATCAAGAGATCTAATTAAATTTGTTTCATTAAAATAATGATTCCCTTCCTCTTGAAATTTTCCCCTAACTAGTATGTAGTGACCTTTTTGTCTCTTTGGATCATTCTTGGTTTGAAGTTCACATTGTCTGCAAACAGAATAGCTACTCTTTTTTTATTTTTGAGTTCCTGTTGCCTGAAGTTTTGTTTTCCATCCTTGGATTTTCAGCCTATGAAAATTTTCAGTCTATGAAAATCCAAGGGTTAGATGGGTTTCTTGTAGACAACATATGGTTGGATGTTGTTTCTTGATCCATTCTGCCAGTCTGTTTCTTTTAATTCGTGAATTGAGGCCATTTATATTAATGGTTATAACTGTTATAAATCATTTTATTGTTGACATGTTATCTTTCTGCTGTTGTATTTTTACCTTTCCATGCTATTTAGTTGTCTGTCTTGGTTAGTGTTTTTCCCTGTTTCTAGAATGTATTTCAGTATTCTTTGTAGGGTTGTTTGAGTGATCATGAAATTATTCAACTGTTCATTGTCATGGAAGTATCTTATTTCTCCATCCATTTTGAAGTGCAGTTTTGCAGGGTGCATCAGTCTGGATTGAAAGTCATTTTCCTTTAGGATCTGAAATACTTCACTCCATGCTCTTCTTGACTTCATTGTTTGTGTTGAGAACTCTGCTGTGATTCTGATAGGTTTTCCTTTTTAGGTGATCTTTCTTTTCTCTATAACAGATTTTAATATTCTATTCTTATATTGGATTTCTGGTATGGTGATTATTATATGTCTGAATGTAGTTTTATTTTGGTTATGGTTGTTTGAGTTCTATTTGCTTCACTAATCTGCATGTTGGTTTCCATTCTCATGTTTGGGATGTTTTCACTTCTGTAAGTAGCCTCTTGATATCATTTGTGCTGTCCCCTTCTTTTTTATTTATCCCTATTAATCTTATGTTGTTTTTCTTTGCATCATCTTGCAACTGTTGAATTGTTATTTCCTGTTTCTCTGTTATTTTGAAAAGATCTTTCCTTTCCCATTCTCTAGCTTCAAGCTTATCTTTGAGGTCTGAAATTCTATCTTCATTTTCATTGACGTGTTTTGGGCAACTTTCAATAGAATTTTTGATTTCCTGTATGTCTTTTTGAATCTCCTTCATGTATTCTGTTTGTTTCTTATACTGATCATTAAGAGTTTCTATCTGTTTGCTTTGTTCCTCTCATTTTTTAGTTGTGTCTGCTTTAGATGCATTCACTAATTGTTTCACTACTTTTATCATTTCTTCTTTTACCTGGGAGATTATTTCTGATTTGAGTTCCTTCATAGCTTCACATACTTGCTTCTTTATTTCAGTTGATATAATTTCAGGTGCTTCAGTTGTATGACTAGTATTTTCTTCTATGTATGTGGCTCCCAGGCTTTTTTGGGATGGGCTGGAGGTTTGAGATTGCATTTTGGTCTTTCATTTTGTTATTTTCCTATATTTCCATGTTTTGAGTGATGTTCCAAGACTTTCCCTGGGCATGTTGGATATCAACTCCTGTGCCCTCAGCTTCTCCTGGGCCAATATTTTCCCAGGGCAACACTGAGAATCTAGAACTCCCCTTGATGTGTAGGCCAGGCTCCTCCCTCCCTGTGGGCCTAACTTACCTCTCTCTGCTGTGTGAGCCTGATCCCTTCCCTCTCTCAGCAATATGGAATGAAAAAGGTTAAATCACTACCAACTCTGTGAAAATATGGAAGATCATCAAAACCTATTTCAAAAACCTCTACTCAATAACCCAGAAGAAATGCACAGATTCCTAGAAACATATGAACCACAAAAGCTGGATCCAGAAGTTGTAAAACTGCTGAATAGCCCAATTTCTATTAATGAAATTGAAAATGTAATCAAGTCCTTACCAACAAAGAAGAGTCCAGGCCCAGATGGATTCACTGCGAATTCTACAAGAAATACAAAGAAAAACTAATACCAACACTCCTCAAACTTTGCAATGAAATAGAAAGGGAAGCAATTCTCTCTAAGTCATTCCTGGAAACAAACATTACTCTAGTACCAAAACCTGAGAAAAACCCAACTAAAAAAGAGAACTATAGGCCACTCTCCCAAATGAACATAGATGCAAATTTCTCAATAAAATATTGGCAAATAGCATGCAGCAAATCATCAAAAAGATTATAGGTCAAGACCAAGATTGATTCATCCCAGGAATTCAGGGATGATTCAACATACATAAATCAAAAAATGTAATCCACCATATAAATAAAGCCAAAAGTAAGAATCACATGATCATTTCTATAGATGCAGAAAAAGCTTTTGATAAGATACAACACCAATTCATTGTAAGAAACTTACAGAGAATTGGAATAGATAGTCTTTACCTCAATATGATAAAGGCCATCTACAACGAATCAACAGCCAGTTTCATATTAAATGGCCAAAAACTAAAAGTCTTTACTTTAAAATCAGGCATAAGACAAAGATGTCCCTTATCACCACTTCTATAGTACTGGAAATACTAGCCAGAGCAATGAGACAAGAGACAGAAATAAAAACAGCAAAGATAGGAGAAGAGGAAATTAAAATATCATTATTTAAAGATGACATGATACTCTATTTAGAAGACCCCCAAAATTCCATTGAATGACTCCTAGATATAATAAATTAATTCAGCAATGTAGCCAGATACAAAGTCAATACTCAAAAATCAGTAGGATACTTATACACTAACAACAAATCCACCAAGATACATATAAGAGAAACCACAACATTCACACTGGCATCCAAAAAAATGAAATACTTAGGAATTAATCTAACAAAAGAAGTAAAAGATCTATACAGAGAAAATTATAATACCCTGAAAAAACAAATGAAAGAGGACCTCAGAAAATGGAAAGACATCCTTTGTTCATGGATAGGAAGAATAAATCTTGTGAAAATGGTCATTATCCCCAAATTGCTGTATAGATTCAATGCAATCCCAATGAAAATACCACTAACATACCTCATAGATCTAGAGAAATCACTCCTAAATTTCATCTGGAACCAGGAGAGACTTAGAATAGCAAAGGCAATTCTATGCAGAAAAAGCAAGAAAAGAGGCATCACAATCCCTGACTTGAAGTTATACTACAAAGCTACTGTACTAAGATCAACATGGCCCTGGAATAAAAACAGATCTGAAGATCAGTGGAATAGACTAGAAGATACAGCCACATCTACTAACACACTCAACCACCTTATTATTGATAAAGGGGCCAATCATGTTCACTGGAATATCAATAGTCTCTGTAATAAGTGGTGCTGGAAAAAGTAGCTATCCATATACCAAAAACTAAAACTAGACACTGTCACCTGTACTGTCACCATGCACTAAACTAAAATCTAAATGTATCAAAGATCTAACTATTAAAACAGAAACACTAGATCCGTTGGAAGACAAAGTAGGTAAAATCTTAAAGACATAGGGGTATGTAGACAATTCATGAACAAGAACCAAACTGCACAGGAAATTTTTCCCAGAATCAATAACTGGGATCCTGTCCTATTAAAGAGTTTCTGTATGTCCAAAGAAATCTCCAGTAGAGTAAAAAGAAAACCCACAAACTGAGAAAAATTCTTAATGAACTGTCCCTCACAAAAAGGACTTCTGCCTGAAACTTATAAAGAATTAAAAAAAAATCAGACCACTGATATTCAAAGACCCAATATAAAAATAGGCATCCAAGATGAATAAAGTTATTGGATGAAGAAATGCAAATGGCAAATAAATACATGAAAAATGCTCATCATCATTAGTCATTACAGATGTGCAAATTAAAACCACACTGAGATTCCATCTTGCTCTGGAAAGAATGGCCAGAATCTACAAAAGTACCAACAAATGCTGGAGAGGCTGCAGGGGAAAAAGGAACTCTTCTGTACTGTTGGTGAGAGTGTAGACTGGTGCAACCACTGTGGAGATCAGTCTAGAGATTCCTCAAAAAGCTGGGGTTGGAGGTCCCATTTGACCCACTATTCCACTCTTAGGCATATTCCCAGAAGAATTAAAGACATCTTACCATAGTGATATATATGCATCCATGTTTATAGTAGCAAAATTTGTAATAGACAGATCTTGGAAACAACCTAAGTACCCATTAACTGAGAAATGGATAAAAAAAATTTGGTATTTTATACAATGGAATATTACTCAGCCATAAAGAATGATCACATTGAGATATTTATAAATAAATGGATGCAACTTGAGACTATACTCATAAACAAAATAAATCAAACTCTCATGTATAAATACCGCATAATCTCTCTAGTGTAAGAAATGGTAAAAGTACATAAGATTCTATGGTAAACATGATTCCCCATTATATTGTTTGAAGTTTTATAATGCTTCAGTTCATTAGGTGGAATGGTTTTATTCTGTTTTGTTTGATCTTATTATGTGTGATGGTATGAACAGCTACTTTAAAGAAAACAAACCATTAGGGCAGCCATTTCTGATTTAATATCATCTTGCTTTGAAGTCGTATCATACCTTTGTTCTCCTATTTCCATTGGTTCTATCACATTGTGTCTTACCGGATTTTAATATGTGTAATAATATAAACAAAATTTTATGGGAAATAAGATGTTATAGTAGCCATTGTTCATTTTCTGTTATTTGGTAAAAAAAATAATGATTTCCACCATGAAATTCATAATGATTTACCATGAAGAACATTTTGGTGGATATACTACTATCTGCAATTTAAAAATTCCCAGTGAACACCCTTCTCTAAATAGAATAAAGCTCTAATTTTGTTTGTAATATTTTTAATAACATTGAGATCTTAAATAGCTTTAATTTCACAATCCTTTGGATTATCATAAAGAGTGTAATAAACTAAGGTGCTTAACTATGTTGATGAAAGATATGTTTTAAAACTACTCAGAAATTAGGAACTTTGTCAAGTTTGTTCAGGGAGTCTGATTTCACAAGTTTTTATCCAGGTTATGTGGCACAGATTGTAAAATTTAAATCATGACTCACCGATTTTTCCTCCTGTGTTTGATGTCAAACTACTGTGTGACTGAGTGATACACATTGACTTTTATTTAGAGGGCTGAGCTGATGTTATTGGAATAAATGCCCATTAAGGAAAATAAGGATCTTTCTGATCTTTAGATTCATTCCAACACTTAAAGAAGAAAGTAGAAAAAAATGGAAAAAAAGACAAAACAGCTCCTTTGGTCTTTTCTTTCTTCACAATCATCACAAAAACTCATTTCATGAAAGAAACTGTTTCTTCTTTTTCTTTGAAAACAGTTGAAAGTATAATATTTTTCATTTCCAAATATCCATGTTTTCAACACTCACTTATGTGTGATAAAATAGCTACTTTTCATCCATTGTTTTCAACTCAATATACTTTTTCTACAATTTGGTTTCTTGTATACAGACCAAGAGCACATTTAAAGGAGGGTGAATGGTAGGTGCCTGTCAGGTTTGGAAATTTCTCCATATGATACTTATCCCTGATTATCTGATTGTATGTCTTTCCTTAACTTTGAAGTCTAATTTTATTTGGGAAGGAGAACACATTCTAAATTCTGCCAGACTCAAATTATCAGTCCTATCAATAGATTATGCTGTGTTCATCTGGCCCAGGTCCTCGTGTAGATCAGGGAAGCTGGTAACCATCTGTATGGAAGTTGGAACGATCATGATGGGCTGTCAGTGTAAGCCCAGCCACAACCCTGACCTCTGCAGTGATCAGGACCCTCATACCCTGCTCCTCACAGCCCAGGAGTGTTCAGTCTCTTCAGAGGGAGGTGAGGAGCACTCAGGGGGATCACGTTGCCCAGGAGCCCGCCCTGCCAGGTCACAGCACAGGAGGAGCTGCATGGAGAACCTTGGGGGGACTTTAGCTGCTGAGACTCTGGGTCCTCCTCATTTTTCATCCTCCTGAGACACATTTTCCTCTATGGAAGTGGAGTAAAAATTGGTGCTGTATGCCTTTCATTACATCTTATTCATGCAGGTGAGACTATATAACATTTTATAACTATCAACCTGAATCATTAACAAACTGGTTGAGATCTCTTAGACAGAAACAATTTCACCAATTCAAATTTAAATGTTCATTTTTGGTTAGTACACACTATTAAACCTGCAATCACCAACACAATGTTAGTGTGAATTATTTCCACAAATCTCCTATTTTACTATCCTTTTTCATTCTTTCTTTCCCCACATCCTGACCCTTTCAAAGTGGGTACAGATCCACTACTGTATTTGAGAATTTCCTTTCATCAGGAAATTCTCTTAAGTTTCAAATAAAAGAGAGTGCTTATATCTACACTCAAAAATTAGTAAGATAATATCTGATTTTTGGATTATATGTTGCCCTTTATAGTTATGGTGAAAATGCCAGGCAAGACAAATACTGATGAGGATGTACTGACATTAGAGATCTAAAACCAAAATCTATAACACCTAATGCATCTCTGGAAAACACAAATAATGCAAAAACCTGATTTGTACTTTAAAACTTACCATAAAATCACAGTAACTCACTGATGCTGACACCATGCATATATTTATAAACATAATACAGCACACATGATCTGGTGCATAGAAACAGCACAATAGAGTTCATTTCTAATAATAAAGTGATTGAAAGGAGCAACAGGACAGGGTGAAATAAGAACTCAAAGGAAGGAAAACTTAGGAAGTCGGAGATTTCCCAGACTGGCCAAATTATAAATGACACAAGATTTACTAAAGTGAACACTCAAATCCTGTGAAGGGATCATGTGATATACAGAGTATCAAAGGCTGAGAGAAGCCAGATGCTGATCCACAGGAAAAAAGGTAACTGACGCAAATAGCATTTAGAGACTGTAACTCACACCACAGGACCAGAGTTCAGCCACTGGGGAGACTGACAGGGTCATTGATGGTCAACCTGTGAGCTCCATTCTAATTTGTCAGGGTTTTTTCAAATGTCAGCACCAAATATTTTGGGGTCACCTCCTTCGCTACACTCATAAGTGGTTCCTGTGTGTACAAGCTAAATGTGGACCTTAATGACTGACAAGGCAGTTTACATAGACCATGTCTTTCTGTGGAGTCCATGGCGTACTCCCTGTATAGGGGCACAAATTCTAGGAAGCTTGGTACATGGGTGCTTCCATCTGGCTTTGATACCAAGCCATGCCATCGCAGGCACAGGCAGGAACCACTGCAGGAGGGGGGGCATTGCAGAGAAACCCACAGAGGCAATGCAAGCACAAGGGTGAGGTGAGCGCCGGCACAGTGCTTTGCAGACTTGTGTTGCCGCATTTGCCAAAAGACCCCTGGCTTGCAGAGACATCACCTTAGAATGCCGGTATGGGAACCAGCATGCTTGAGCTCGCACCCAGATAGAGTCAGGTAACATCTACATGGATGAGTCTACCAGAACCTTGTCAAATTGTGACCTTGGGTCACAGTGATGTGACAATAGAGGATAACTGCAAATCATGAAGTAGAAATGCTGTTCTAGTGGGTTTCTTGTGCTTTGTAGAAGCTGTTACTCTGTCTCATCAGCTCTGTGGATCGGGAATGTCCACCCAGTTCCAGGCCCAACAGTGCATTCAGGAAGCAATGAGCATGGTCAATTTTATAAATACAAACTTGGCAGAGTCATCCAAATCTGATGCATAGTTTATTCAAATGCTTTTAATCTCAGACTTTTAAATTAATACAGGAAATATTTCAAACTCTGGGATCACTGTGAGGGAGAAAAGTGACTTTAGTAGGAGATAAAACACGATGGAGGATAGGACAGAAAACTGTAATTTGGAAGCATGGGGCCCTTAGTCCTTCCACATTGGAGCTCATGCGCCCCCTGGAGGATATCATCAGTAAGCAATGTGTTTTCTGGCAAATTTCCCAGGAGGTCCTGAGTTTCTAGATCAGATCAGGGTTCTTGAGGCACGAGCTGATCTCTTGCTTTGCCTCCGTGCAATGGAGGGACACAGTGTGCATCAGTCTGGCAAACTAAGTGTTCAGGATGAGGACAAAATTTGGAGGCACACAGCTACCTCCTGCCAGACTCCAACACTGTCATTGCCTGTTCTTGAAATATTAGTGTCCAGAAATACAAGAAAAACCTGCATTTGGTGTAAGTTTAACTCTATTGCATTTTTAGAGCCTCACAATATAGGCACTCACCCTGGTCATGCACATCTGTCATCCTCACACTCTGATGCTCCAGCACGGACAGTCTGTAGTAATCCACCAACTGTTCCAACAGCTCTTCTGATCCCATGGCCTACAGTGACCTCAGTCCCAGGTAGTGAGTCTTGGACTTTTTTATTATGTCAGCCTGGTACCTCCAGATTCCATATTTTTATTGCCTTGTAACATCATACTTTGATGTTTTAACAGAATTTATTAATTTACTGTTAATCCAGTGGCTTTGCGTGTGGTTATACTGCTTCTTGTGAAGGAAGACCAATGTTTTTTTGTGTCTACAGCTTCAATATGATGAGTAGCTGTCTTTATAATCACCAGAACCTTAAAATATTTAAATAAGCATTAAAAACACACTGAAGAATTAAAATAAAATGTTTTATATTTTATTTATTTTCAATTGCTCATTTTTCTGTTTGTTTTTGTGTTACTGGAGATGAAAAGTCTACAGAGCCAATAGGCAGGAAGCCTAGCACTAAGTTTTATCCCCAGATCTATATCCATACATTGGGAAATAATCAGCATATGTGTCCATGAATGCTGACAGATAATCTTGTGAAGATATTTTAAACAAATATTTTGTGTCAAACATGACCACAGTTATAGGATTGTGCTCTTTGTATGAATTGTGAAATAGGAAAGCAACACATGGTTGTTTGTGAGCTGACTGGGATTGGATGCAGGATGGAAGAGGTGAGAGGGAGGGATTGCAGAGGAGCCTCAGCACACACTTAGGATGATACATGTGCTCACTACTGAGACTGTGAGTGTGGTTGTGCAAGTGTCCAAGTGTATTAGTATTCCTCTGGTGCACAGTTTATTAGTAGTTTACATGTTATAGCTATCACAGATTAGCAATATTTAAATATTGAAAAAACTGAGAGAGTTAATGACTGTTGATATAAGAAATTCATTATGAGGCATCTGCATAAATGTTTTAATTTTAATTTCAGCAAACAGCATAATGCAGCAAAGTCACACATGTTCTCCTGTAGGAAGAGGGAAAGAGAATCATGACCAGGTGTGTGTGCTCTCTCCAGGAGCTGGAACATAAAACAGTTTCTTCCCAGTTTTGCAGAGCATAGGCCCAGAGAGTGGGGAGACAATTTATAGTACAGCACCTGTCCTGTAGTAAATGAAGCTGTTTCTGACACTTTCCTAAGTTTCATAAAGCAGATAAATTGAATAGAAAATGCATTTTATGTGAACATGAGAAATAAAAGGACATGAAGAGGTAGAAATACCAGAACATTATCTCATATTGAGTTTTCATATTGTCTTGAATGAAATCATTGTTGCCTAACTTCCTAACACATTCAGATGCGATGTGGACACAGCTTTGTGTGAAATTTTCTTTCCCAGAGCTGTCTGTATAGCAGGAGGCCATGCAATTGTGGCCTGCCTGTGCTTATGAAAATGAGTCCAGCCCTGGATAGCCAGGTGTTCAAACTCAGTAATTAGGACTGAGAACAGATGGCTCACCATGGAGCTGGCACTGAGATGTATTCTTCTGCTTGCAATGTTAAAAGGTAAATTATCGGTAACAAAGACACTGAGAGAATCAGGGGACATGAGTGGGTTACACAGCACATGTGTGTGACAGTTCTCTGTGTTTGCAGATGTCTAGGCTGAGGTACAGCTCATGGAGTCCAGGGGAATCTTGGTGTAGCCTGGAGTGTCCCTGATATTCTCCTGCAGCACCTTTGGCTTCACTTTCAGTAGCTATGCCATGAGCTGGATCCACCCACCTCGAGGGAAGAGCCAGAGTGGGTCACAATGATTAGTTATGACGGTAGTAACACATACTACACAGACTCTGTGAAGGGCCAATTCACCAGGGACAATGGCAAGAACACGCTGTATCTGCAGATGAGCAGCCTGAGATCTGAGGACAGGGTTGCCTGTTACTGTACCAGAGACACAGGGAACATCAGTGTGCACCCAAAAACCTCTGTGCAGGGCATCTTAGGGCAAACAGGGGGCTCTCCAGACACGCTACAATAAATCCACCACAAGAGTATAAGCATTTTACCATTTTATTATTTTAGATTGGCATTAAGACATTTTAAAAATGATGCTATGGTATAATAGAAATACCAAAGAAACAAATTTGAAATTCATAAAATCTCAACTAAAACCCAGAATAACCACTTCATTGTCTAATAAAACTCAAAAAGACAAAAAAATCTTGTCTAATAAAATAGTGTAATATATACAGTTTTCTATTTTCTGTTGATGAAGTGGTGTATTTTGCATTTTGTATTCTTTGCTCAAAGAATACAAAATCTTTTTAAATGTTATTAGTACAAAACCAGACACACTAATACAGTATAAATTTGAGCAATGTCTTTAAATACATCATCTCACATGTATACCACAGGAAATATTTTGATTATGTATCACTTGAAACTACTACAGCAGTACAGAATAGACAAAAAATACCTGTCAGATGTATGATTACATACAAGATACAAGTCACATTTCCACCTGCTCACAATGAAAAATCACATAATACTGTCAGAGGTGTCTTAAAACTACACTCTTTAATAAGCATTTCATTAAAAAAACCCCAATGATATTAAGAACAAAGACATTAAAAGATTTCAATAATTATAAATTTTTCAGTTGATCAAAACATCTGTCAACTAGTTTTTCTAAAGTATGTTCTAAGCCAATGTTACTGATACATGTCACACATTACTATTTACTTTCTTTCCCATAAAAGGTCATTGACAAACACCAAAAAATTTCTACATATAACAAACTTGAAATGACACTGAATCATATGTTTGTATCATTTTATCACTTCAGGTGTTTCAATGTTGCAAATTTATTTAAAGGAATAATCAGCATAAAGATAAAATATTTCTGTGTTAGCAGGTGTCCAGCGTGAGCTGAAGCTGGTGAACTCCAGGAGGGCAGGCTTGGTGCAGCCGGGGGCACCCCTGAGACTCTCCCATTCACCCCCTGGACTCCGTGACTGCTGGATGAACTGTACCTACCAGCCCAGGAAGGGGCTATCAGCATTCACTCTGATGGTGACACACACTATGCTGAGCCTGTGAAGGACTGATTCACCATCTCCAGAGACATTTCCAAGGGCCCACTGCATCTACAGATGAGCAGCCATAGACCCAGGGACACAGACATATGTCACCATGTAAGAGACACATTGCAAGGACATCATTGTGAGTCCAGACACAAAGTTTCCTGCAGGGGTACTGAGGACCAGCAGGCAGCAGTTAGGTTATAGAGGGAGCACAGGGCCTACATCAAGAGAAGATTTAGAAGAATGTGAAAGGCATTTTCTGTCAGCATCCAGAACTTCTCCATATAATACTTATCCCCCAATACTTCAATTTTATGTATCTGTTTCGCCTCAGAAGTCTCTCAGTTGGACATGATTGTTTCACAAGAATTTATTCTTCTTTTAGATGAGTAGTAATCCTTAATGTACACATACTATATTTTCTTTATTCATTCATTTGTTTATGGAATACTGGCTGCTTCCAGGGTTTGGCTATGACTAATTGTGTTGCTATAGACATTACTATGCATGAAATGCTGTAGTTTGATGTTTTTAGCTCTTTGATAGAGATGTGCAAAATGGGAATAACAGGATCATGTGGAATTTGTAACTTCAATTCTGTGAAGAATCTCCATACTGATTTAAAATGCCTGAACTAGCTTCCATTCCCAGTAACTGTGTAGCAGGGTTCATAGGAAGGAAAGTAAACATGAGGCAGCCTGAGAATGGTCAGGACTTACCTGGTGACTGGATGTGGGAGAGAAGCAGGGAGGGAGGGATTGCAGACCAGCATTAGGACACACTGAGGATGGCATGTGTGCTCCCTGCTTCGGGTGTGTGTGGCTGTGCAAGTGTCCATGTTAATACTTCTCAGGAGCACACTTTCCATATAGGCAGTTTATGATTTATATCAGGTGAAGCTTTTACTGATAAACAACAGGTGAGAACAGAAGAGTGAGAGAGAAAACCAACAGTCAACAATGTGAGAGCCCCTAACAGGCACAAGCATGGTCACTATTCGGTCTCTGCTCACCAAGCAGCAGAATGCAGCAAAGTCACACAAGTTATCACCACAGGGAGAGGGGACATGTATATCAAGAGGTACAAAAGCTCCTGTCCAGGAGCTGGATCAGGAAGCAATGTGTTCACAACTTAGGAGAGCATAGGGACAGAGGGTGGGCATGACCTTATAAGACATGGGATCCTATGGAGACAATGCAACAGTTTATGACACTTTCATCATTCTGCATGATCACAAAATAAGCAGCATCATTTAAAAATCCATGATCTGTGGACATGCACAAAAGTAAAATGAGGTCAAGTGACACACACAGAACAAGACTCTATCACTTAATGGTTTTTAGTGCTACCATTGTTACCAAATTTTCTCAGGACACTCACAGCTGTGGTGTGCCATGCCCTCTCTGAGATAATAATCCCCAGATCTGTCTATATTACAGAAGTCCATGCAAATAGGGCCTCCCTGTGCTGATGAAAAGCAGCTCAACACTCACCCTGCAGCTTGGCAGAGGAGCCCAGCCCTGGTGCCCAGCCGTTCCCATTTGGTGATCAGCACTGAGCACAGAAGGCTCAGCATGGAGTCCACAGTGAGTTGAGTTTTCCTTCTAGCTGTTTTAAAAGGTAATTCATGAAAAACAAGAGAAAATGAGTGTATGAGAGCTACGAGTGGGATAAACAATGGACCTGTGTGACAGCTTCCTGAGCAGAATGTCTCTGTGTTTGCAGGTGTCCAGGCAGAGGTGCAGCTGGTGGAGTCTGGGGGAGGCTTGGTGCAGCCCAAGGGGTCCCGGAGACTCTCCTGAGTGGCCTCAGGATTCGCCTTCAGTGACCATTGGATGAGCTGGATCCCCCAGGCTCCAGAGAAGGGCCTGGAGTGGATATGCAAGATCAGTGGTGATAATAGTACTGTAAACTACATAGACTCCGTGAAGGACCGATTCACCATCTCCAAAGACAATGGCAAGAACACGCTGTATCTGCAGATGAGCAGCCTAAGAACCGAGGACACCGCCGTGTATTACTGTGCGAGAGACACAGTGAGAGAATATCACTGAGAGCCCAGACACAAACCTCTCTGCAGGAACACTTATGACCAGCAGGGGGCGAAAGGATCCACCAAGCAGAGGCCAGTATCCCCGAAGCAAGTACAGAGCCAGGCGTTGGGGATTGAGGGCTTCATGTTGAACTCTGAGGTTTTCTCTGTGGCCTCACATCACAGGCTTCAGGTGACTTATGAAGTATTCGAGATACAAGTTTAGTTATACATGTATTTTTTTTCTTTCTTTTTTTTCCCCACTCATAGAATTTTCTTAAAAAGCCTGAATGGAACTTGTCCACGTTGAGAAGTTTCTTTTGAATATCAAATCATTATTATTTACAACAAAGCTTTTATTTTTCTCATCATGAGGAGTGGTTGTCTATTGCCAAACCAAATGTTTGAGATTAGAAAATTAAACACTTCTCATCTCTCTGCTCAGGGCCTGAGACCTTGTGGCTGTCTCCTCTCCTTGGCCCCTCAGAAGACCTGGTCCCCAGGCTCAGCCCAGCACCATGAGGAGCTCTGGGGTCAGGGGAGGAGGAAATGGGGCAGCAGGAGTTGACTCAGCTATGTCCAGGAACCACGTTGAGCTCTTTTTGCAACTATTATCTGCCTGGAATTTTATTTACATAATTTAGAAATTAGGAATTTATAAAATATATGTTCCCATTCTTCTTTGCTTTCCTTTCCCAGCCCACTGTTTCTGTCTCTGTCTCTTTCTCTCTCACTTTCTCTGGAATACACATGCATAGATTTCAAGCCATACATCAGCATAATAATAGATAATATGAAGATAAAATACTGTTTCATAATATTCATTTTACGTTCTAAACATTCTCAAATCTATGCCTTTATACTTTTTATTTTATATAAGTTTATTTTGTATTCATTAGTCACATATCTTCCTAATTCTTGATAAAATAGACAGATATACCAATATACTTAATGACATCATCCTCATGAGTATGGTGTTCTGTCCTCTGAACAGGAGGAAATTATTTGAAACACCTTAGCTCTGCACAACCTAGCTCTGAATGCAGAGCTGAGGTGCACTTTTCACACATGGGTGTCACATATATCCATCATGTGGCTGTGGCCTAATAGTTCCTGTCATCCTGGGAAGCTAAATCACCTCCACCTCCTCACCCAGCTCTGCACCTCACCTGGGCCACCATCATCACTGCCTCACCTTGGTTTCAGGAATGAGAGCTCCTGTTTCTAATGTATTCCACATATACCTTTTAATTCAAGCCCAGTTGAGAACAGCTTTCAGTTAATAGTCTTATTGGTATGTAATATTTGTTGTGAGATTCAGATCTTACACAATGTTTATCCCTGAATTCATTAGAGTAGCACCAAAGGTTGTAATAAACCAAAGTATGGAATTATGACATTAAAAAATATGATGTTTTAAACCTAACTATGCACACTTTATAAAAGTTGTCCCAGGGTCAGGTTTAGCTCATTAGCATCAAGATAACATGGCACAGATAATAAAATTTGAGCCATCAACTCAGTTGTGTCCCCTATTTTTGCATACTGCCATGGGACTGATTCACATGCATAGAATGTTATTCTGAGAAATGAGCTGATCTTATTAGACTAAATGACCATGAAAGAAACAAGGCTCTTTCTGTGCTTTAGACTTATTACAATATTTAAAAAATAAAAAATTAAAGACAAAATGGCTCTTTTCATCTTTGGTTGCTTGAGGAGTACCAGAAAAATTCATTTAATGTAATGGAGGATTTCTTCTTTATCTTTGGTTCAATAACACTTGAAAGAATAAAATTTTATGTTTCCAAATGTCTATATATTTTTTCTGAACCAGTACCCTTGTTTAGTAAAAATATCAACAATTTATCCATTTCTTTCTATGCACTCCACTTTACCTAGAGTTTCATTCCATGTATGCAGCCCAAGAGCACACGTAAAGGAAGGTGAAATGTAGTTTCCTTGTCAGTATGAGGATTTCTCCATACAATGCTTATCCCTGACACACTGATTTAAAGTTTTTCTCTACCTCTGAAGTGTCAGCTAGACAAGTTTATTTTTAATAGGAGACCCCATTCTCAAAGGACTCAAGTTATCATTCGTGTTAAATAAGATTCTGTCATGTTCATCTGGCCCTGGTCCCAGTGAAACTCAGGGAACCTGGGAACGTTCTGGGTGGAAGTTTTAGCCACAGTGAGTAATGGTCAGTGTGAGCCCAGCCACAATCCTCACCTCTGTAGGGATCGGGACCCACAGACCCTGCTCCTCTCATCCCAGAGCTGTGCAGTCCCTTCAGAGGGAGCTGAGGAGCACTCAGGGGGATCACGTTGCCCAGGACCCAGGCCTTCCAGGTCCCAGCACTGGAGCAGCTGCAGGGAGACCCTGAGGGGCTTTAGCTGCTGAGACCCCAGGTCCTTCTTACTCCTCATCCTCCCTCTATGGAAGTGGATTAACAATGGGCCCTGTGTGACTTTAATTACATGTTCTATGTGGATGTTAAGCTAATAAGATTTTATAACTATAAATATCTTAATCCTATGCAAAATTGTTGAACTAAATTATGTATCAACAACATCCCCAATGAAAAGTTAAGAGCAAAGAACAACAGGGTAGGCAACAATATTAACACAAAGGAAATGAAAACTCAAGAATTTGAAAATTTCCCAGATTGACCAAATGACAAATGGCACCAAGACTTATTAGAGTGAACACTGAAATTGAGTGAAGGGAATGCATGGCAAGGAGAGCAACAGAAACTGAGAGAATCCAGATGCTGCTGGTCAGGAAAATAGAAAACTGATGCAAATGACATTGATAACCTGTCACTTCTGTCACAGGGATATGAGAGAAGACATGTCATTGCTTACTGACATGTGATTACAGTCTCATTTCTCCAGAGATAGCCCCAAGTTTTGAAGGAATCTTCTGCATTAACCACAAAGGTGGCTTCTGTGTGTTCATGAAAAGGGTGGGCTCTGCTGCTGACACTGCGCAGACCAGGTACATTCAAGCTGTCCATGGAACACTCACTCCCCAGATGTGTGCATTCCAAGAGGCGTGGGGCATAGATGCTGCCATCTGAGTATCAAAGCAAGCATTGGACATCTGCAGGCACAGGCAAGAACCACCACAGTGGGAGGACACTGCAGAGATGTTACAGAGGCAACACCAGTACAAGAATACAATGAGAGCCAGCACAGAGAGGTGCCCAAGACAATGCCTCACAGGCTGCTGTTGCTATTTTAGCACAAGAGCACTGGCCTGCAGAGCCATCAGCATGAAAGCTGTTGTGAGAGCCAGCAGTATTTAGCTTGCACCTGTATGCAGTCAGGTGACAGCTGCTGCCACAAGGCATGTGGATGAGGCCACTAGGTCCTTATTAACTTGTGACCTACAGTCACAGTGACACAAAGTCACAGAGGACTCCTGTGGGTCATTAAGGATGCATGCTTCTCTAGTGGGGATTTGGTGGCTTTTGGGACTTGGTACACTTTTTTGTCAGCTCTGTAGATTGAGAGTATCCACCCTATGCCAGGTCCACCACTGTATTCAGGAAGCAGTTAACATGGCTAATTTTAAAATATTAAACTGGGTCAGTCATACCCCAAATCTGATGCAGTGTTTATTTCTATGCTATTTATTTCCATCTTTTTAATTGGCATAAGAAAAATTAAAAACTTTGGGGCCTTTGTGAGGGAGTAAAATGACTTTGGTAAGTAAAACAGGATGGAGGTTGGGATGCAAAGCTGTGATTTGAGAGCATGGGTCCCTCAGTGTTTCTGTGTTGGAGCTCACATGCTCCATGAATGATATCATTAACACCAGGTGACCTTTTTTTGACAAGTTTTTCCAGGGGCCTGGGTTTCTCCATGAAATCAGGGCTCTTGAGACCTGAGCTGATCTCTTTCTTTGCATCCCTGAAATGGGGGGATATAGTGTGTATCTCTGCTGCCACCTGAGGGTTCAGATAATTGACAAGATTTGGAAGCACAGAGCTTTTTACCAGACACTGACTCTGTGATTGCCTGTTCTGGAACTCTCAGAGTAGAGAAATACAAAGAGAAAATGTATTTGATATAAATTTCTCTTTGTGAGGTAGTTTTACAGCTTCAGAAATGGATTGCAAGGGGAACTCAAGATGACCATTCAGTGAGCAACAAAATACAAAGCCTTCCAGGAGAAACAACTCACATGCCAGAATAAGACACCCTGGAGAGACCCAGACAGAGGGAGATGGATCCTCTTGACACAGGAAGAAATTAAAACATAAAAAAGCTCATCAAATACACCAGGACTACTACTGAAACAGCTAAAAATTATGGGAAACAGCGTTTTCACAGCAACCCACCAAGTTTGTGCTAATCTGAGTTTGTGCCAGCTTGAATCTTCACAGACTGGCAGAGCCACATGAATTTGTTCCTGCTGTGACTCACAGGAGCCACAGCAGTGCTGAATTCAGAGGCTGGTGAGCCCAAAGGCAATCCGAGCCAGGGAAGAGACCTTCATTAATCCATGGTCAGTGCTGGGAATGAGACCCCCACTATGGGACAGGCATGACAAAATGGCACAATGTTGGTTGGTATTGGGCAGGAGGAGCCTGAACTGGGAGAGACAGTGACTTCAGGTGTTTGCTCCATTGCCAGACCAGATTCATGGGATTTGCATGGACTGGGCCGTCCCAAATCAATTCCCTGTGCCTAGCACGCACTAACTGGGTGAAGCTCCTGAAGTTTGGCTGGCCCAGTGGGGAGGGGCAGGCAAACACAGCCGCTGCTTACACCTCAGTGACAATAGCAGTCAGGAGGGGGCAGAGGTCCCTCATCAGCATGCTTCAGAGGAAACATGACCAACAAGGAAGGAGGCTGGGACCTGCACTGTAAACTGTGTGGAGGAAGCCAGGACCATGACAGGAGATAGAGGCAAGAGGAGGCCCCCAGCCCAGAACCCTGATAGCACTGATCCAGGAGAGGGAAAAACAAGGGAGACTGAGGGCGGCAAACACACATCATCAGATATGGCTTCGGTGGACATTAAAGAGATTTTTCAGGACCTTGTATATGAGCCCAAAACTGAAATATTACATCAGGTAAAGCAAGATATGAGTAGAATAATAAAATAAATACTCTCAGGAACCATCTCTCAGGAAGATAAGGATGGAAAAAGGGAGGAACATAAAAAAGGAGAGAAACATTTGATGAAGAATATAAAGAAAGTGTAGAATATATGAAGCAGATTCAAAGAAACTACCAGGAAATTAAAAAGCTTCCCATTGAAAGCTGGCAAAATGCCTTGAAAGAAACTAAGGATATACTATCAAAATTTGAAAATAAGTTTGCAATATGTGATCATGAAAGGAAACATCTCTTTAAAATAACAAGGAAACAGGCAGTAACAATACAAAGGTTGGAAGATGACAAGGGAATCTGCAATTTAATAAAAAGGAATGTAAATGAAGAGGAGGAATACATATAGGCGAATTCCAAAGGCCATTCACAGAAATAATTGAGGAAAACCTCCCAAGAATGGGAAAAGAAAATGACATTGATTTATGCGAGGCATATAGAAATCCAGCCACCTACAACCAAAACAGATCTACACCCAGACATATAATAATCAAGATACCAGAAATTCAATATAGATACAGAATATTAAAAGCCATCAGAGAAAAGAGACAGATTACCTATAAAGGTAAGCCCATCAGGATCACGGCTGACTTCTTGACACAGACCATCAGATCAAGAAGAGCTTGGAGTGAAATATTCCAAGCCCTGAAAGAAAAAAAAGCTCTAGCCCACATTGATGTGTCCTGCAAAACTGTCACTAGAAATTAATGGAGAAACAAGATGCTTCCATGACAAAGAGGAACTGGGGGAATTTGTGACCACTAGTCCAACGCTACAGAGAATACTGAAGGACTTTCTAGAGAGAGAAAAAAATACCAGGATTTTAGGAACAGTGGCAGAAAGGCCTCAATGAGTGGGGCAGGCAATAGAATGAAGGAGAAAAGTAGACAAACAAAGGCAGAAAAATAGCATAGCAGAAATGAGGCAGAGAATGATGGCTAGAATCTCTAACATAGATGCCCTTGATACACTATATTGTTAATAGTGCACCAGGATTTAAAACCCACATTACTCACACTACTCTGCTTCAATGTATCTTATTTTGTTCCACTCATTCTACCTGTACTATAATTGATGACATAAACAGTAATCCCCAAAATAACAGGATATATTAATGTAATCATCCTTAATTTCCTATTAACTTAATCTAAAGCTCAATAAAATAGACACTGTTTTACCATGACTGATCATAATCAAATCTGGTTTGTTAGAGCACTGTTTTGTATTGATAGATTTTATTCAAAGGTGTTATGATTGATAGTATCAAGTCTGAGAGTATAGGCAACTGCACTTAAGATGACAAGATTCACTAGAATATCCACTCTAGTTTGATTATTACCTGTCTTTGAAGTTTTATACTGTCTAAAATGCTTTATTTTTACTAGCATTGTTATGTACTTCTATATTCAATTATACTGCTATATTCAATTAGTCCTGATGATATAGGCAATTCTATTGAAGATAATAAGAAACAACACAGTAATCATTGTAGATCACCTTGTACTGCAGCTTTTTGGTTTCATGTCTTTATAGGAATTTGTTTTGTTTTGTCTTGCTAAGTTTTGTTTTTCCCTCTAATACAGAAAAAATAGAAATACATGTAGAGATTCATGCATGCATAGCTGTTTACACTCTCATTGTTTGAATATCTACTTTGTATGCTTTAATTTTGTAACTTGAACAACAATTTCTAAGAGGACAATATGTAATTTATCAACTAGTGACTTCTTATTTTTATCTTTTTTTTGAAATTCTGTATTATCTCTACCCTTTACATGCTTTTGTTCTCTTTAAAGAAAAAAAGAATTTATATCAGTCTTGCCAAGTGTGGTGGTGCACACCTATAATCCCATCACTCAGGAGGCTGAGGCAGGAGGATCACTGCACAGTTGAGGCCAGCATGGGCTACATAGTGAGTTCAAGGCCAGTCTGAACTACATAGTGAGACCATTTCTCAAAAAATGTGAAAAAAAATTACATTAGTCTTAAAACTATGGAGATAAATTTCATGTATATCATATTTATGAATAGGAAGACAGTATTATAATATATGATTCTTTTTTAAAACTAGATATTTAAAGCAAGTCCACAAGGAGTTTTGTTGTGTTTTGCTTCTTGTTCCTTGTGAAACATGACAAGCAAATTCTTATCTCTCTTCAAAATCAAGGCTTGTTAAAAAATCTAGAAGCAGCAGAGAAGCAGGTGGAGGGACAATCCCTGTGACAGATCAAATCTTCTTATAAATGATTGCAAATTCATGTTTGTTAAACTTAAAAACATCCCTGTCAGATGGTACCTCAAAGAGTGTGTACAGATAGTACAGATGGCAAGAGGAGATCTGCAGTATAGAACCACAAAGGGCATCCAGAATCTGGCATAACTCATATGGAGCAGTGAGAACAAACAAATGACTCAGTGTGCATAAGATATGGACAGGTGTTTCACAGAAAAAGAAAACATCTGACTCAGAGTCATATGAGAAGATGCTTTGTTTTAGTGTTGAGTGTGCACCCCAAAAGTTCATGTGCTGAGACATGATTCCCCAGTGTCTTGGTGTTGGGATCAGGTGCTTGGGGCCCAGGCCAGGGCCCTTGTGAGCAGGGCTGTGTGTTTCTCAGAGAGTCAGCAGCTTCTTGAGTTTGGTCCCCTTTTCCTTCTTCCATTGTCTCCTAACTTCTCTGGCTTCTTGCATGAACTGAAGCAGCAAATCCAATCAGGTGCCAGTACTATGCCCCTGGTTATACTCAACTCCAGAACTGTGACCCTGAAGAAGCCTGTTTTCCTTTATAAATCACTCAAGAAAAAGAAATAGATGTGCACCGCCAATGTTTGCTCATCTCTTATCCTCACACTCTGATTCTTCAGCAAACTCCACCTTCATCAATCCATGATTTTTTTCAACTTAATCTTCTGATCACCTGGCCTAGGGTATCCTCAGGCCCAGGTAGTGGGTCTTGTTCCTATTTTGTTATGTCAGTCTGTTAGCTCCTGATCCCACATCTTTATTGAATAGTAATATCATTCTTTGATGTTGTCATGAAAATTTATTAATTTACACTTAATCTAGTGTAAGTTTTTTGTTTATTGTTGCACTTTTTATTGTAAAGAAAAAACAACATGTGAAGGAAATTCAAATGAAACAAAATAGTAGAAAACCAATGAAAACAAAAGAATGAAAGCATTACAGGCATTCAAAACCAGACAACAGGTAATCAAGAATTGCTGTCCTACTGTCTCTTGTTCTATTCAAAATAGCTGTCCATATCCTCACACATATTGAAATCATCTGCAAGTATGGAAAATTATTTAGAATAAAACAAAAGAGATTGTAGAGGTCACTATAGATTTCCTATTGTTTGGTCTAGAAGTCCTGTGTTTTTTGCATTGTTCTATTCTGATCTTGTTCTGTTTTGATTTGTTATATTCTCTTTAAAATAAAAAAGAACAACATTTCTACATATCTATATTTGAAAGATAAAGAGTGGCTTTCCTGGTAAGCACCAGAATCTTATAATATTTATATAACCATTAACAGGCTGATTGAAGAATTAAAGTACAGTGTATTATAGCTTGTTATTTTTTGGTTATTAATTTTATGCTTATTTTTGCCATCTAGGGGATGAAAAGGGCTCACAGTATATCAGCAAACAGTCTACTATTGAGTTGAGTCCTCTGCTCCATTTTCATATATTGGGAAATTGATCAGGATAAATATCCATGAGTGCTGACTCCCACAATCATGTGCAGATATTTCAAACACATATTGTGCTAAACCTGACCAAAGGTACAGAATCTGTGCTCTTTGTATCAATGTTGAAATAGGGGCATTAGTGGAAAGCAGCCTGAGGATGGTCACAAGCTGCCTGGGGATGGGATGCAGGAAGGAAGCAGGGGAGGGAGGGATGGCAAAGGAGCCTCAGGAAACACTGAGGATGACATTGCTATTGTGACTGTTTATGATGACGCAAGTGTCCATGTGGGTTAATACTTCTCAGATGCAGACTTTACATATGGGCAGTTTATGTCTTATATATGTCACAGATTAGCAACCTGTAATTATAGAAAAGTAGTTAGAGAGCTAATGACAGTTGAAAATGGGAGGCTCACTACCAGGAATCTCCTTAAAAATGCATTCTGTTTCCTCTGGGCAAACTGTAGAATGCAGCAAAGTCACACATCTTTTCCCTGCAGAAAGATGAGAATAAAATCATGACCAGGTGTGTGACCTCTGTGTAGACCTGAACAGGAAGAAGTTTGTTCTCATTTTAGGAGAGTATAGGCCCAGAGAGTGGGGAGGACATTTACAGCACAAAAACAGAAAGAAACTGTTTCTGACATTTTCATAAATTCCATGAAGCAGATAAATTGAATATAAAATGCATTTTATGTGAACAGTAGAGATAAAATGACATAAAGAAATAGAGATACCAAGGGATTATCTCACAGTGAGTTCTCATATCATCTTGAAAGAAATTATTATTGCCAAACTCCTTCTCACACACACATCTGATGTGGGCACAACCCTTTGTCAGAGCTGTCTATATAACAGGATGCCATGCAAATAGGGCCTCCCTGTGCTGATAAAAAACAATCCAGCCCTCACCCTGCAACCCTGCAGAAAAGCCCAGCCCTGGTGTCCAACTGTTCCTACTCAGTGATCAGTAATGAGCACAGACAGCTAACCATGAAACTGGTGTTGAACTGGGTTTTCCTGTTTGCAATTTTCAAAGGTAAATTATTTAGAACAAAAGATTCTGAGAGCATCAGTGGACAAGAGTGAGTTAAACACTGGACCTCATTGACAGTTTCCTGAGCAGATTTCTCCCTGTGCTTGCAGGTGTCCTGTGTGAGGAGCAGCTGGTGGAGTCCGGGGGAGGCTTGAAACAGTCTGGCGGGGGGGTCCCTGAGACTCTCTTGCGTTGCCTCGGGATTCACTTTCAGTAACTATGCCATGTACTGGGTTCACCAGACTCCAGGGAAGGGGCCGGAGTGGATCTCATTCATAGGTATCGGTGGTAGCACATACTATGCAGACTACGTGAAGGACCAATTCAGCATCTCTAGGGACAATGGCAAGAACATGCAATATCTGCAGATGAGCAGCCTGATACCAGAGGACATGGCCCTGTATTACTGTGCCAGACACAGTGAAGAAACCTCAGTGTGAGCCAGTCATAAACCTCCGTGCAGGGGCTTTTAGGATCAGCAGGGGGGGCGCTAGACACACAGCATAATGTCTACTCTTAGAAAACAAGTATTTAAATATTTTATTATTTTGAGTTGGAGTTATGACATTTTTACAAATGATTCTATGAGTTAATAGGAAAAGCAGAGAAGCAAAGGATTAAAATACAACCTGGAAAATCCCACCTAAAACCCAAAATAACTGTTTCATTGGCTAAGAGCCCACAAAATACAAAAAACCCAGTATAATAAAATGTTATAATTCAATTCACAGTTTGCTATTAGCAAAACTGTACATTTTGAAGTTTTTATCCTTTGATGAAAGAGGAAAATTATTTTAAATGTTTTATAAAAATATGAAACAAGATAGAAAAATACAACATTAACTTGTAAGAATGGCTGTACTTACATGATCTTATGTCTCTCTCAAAGGCAATACATTGGTTATGGTATCACATAAAATGAAACTCCTAAGGAAATAAAGGAGAGACAAAAATGCCTCTCAGCTCTATGATAACACAAAATCGACATTCATCTGCCTACAGAGAAAAGTCACATAATACTGTCAGGGAAAGCTTTTAAAACAGCACACTTTAACAAGAAATTAATTTAATAAAAATGATGACATTGAGAACTAAAGTGTGCAGAGATTCCAGTAGTCATGGGTTTTCTCAGTTGATCCCAAAATTTGTCAAGTGTGTTTTCAAAAGTTGGTTCTCAAAATACATTCCTGACAAATGTTGCACATTTACTATTTCAGCCGAGGACTTCATAATATTTAGTGTCTGAGTTCCCCTCTCCCTTAGCTTCACAGCCACTGGGGAGAGTGTGCAGTGATCCCTTTCTAGTTCACAGGTGAGGTCTTCACACTGTAGAGAATGGAAGGGATTTTGGTGTTGGCAATATATTTACACATATTTTATTTTTATTTCCTTCATGTGACATCCTGTGAGGGGGCTGTAACAACTTGCAAATACTGGAAAAAATGCTGAGAATCTTAGGAACTTCGATGATTTGGGAAGAACCATTTTCATGGTCATCATGCAAGAGGAGTCTATTATTTTTGTAACTATGAGAAGGAAGTGTCACAGTAATAAGTATTATAGTTTAGGAAAGAATAGGCCAGAGGAAGTTATAAGAGGATTTTATGGGAAATAAGAGGAGAATTTATGAGCACATAAATTACATATCTTGAGAATGGGCATGACTTTGTCAATATTTAACTACATATATCAAACAGTATCTCACTTATCCACCATTAAACTACATATGCAACATATATATGTATATACTGCATATATATGCAATATGTATTGCATGATTTAGAGCAGAAAAGTCTAGAGAGCTTTCTTATCGCTCTCCAGAGATAAAAGATATATTCTTGAACATAATTTTAAAAAAGATGCTCCTTGTCTATTCATTTATGAATATAATATAATAGAATATGACACTGTCATACACTCTTATTAGGAAAAGACATCTGACAGTCATCACGAAGCATGATTTCTGTCTTGGAATTGCTCCGCAAGCTCTTAAGTTCTATGGGAAAGATTGTAGGACCTAATACATGGGATGATTTCATACCCTGTAATATCACATCTCATAGGATATTATGCTTCTCACTCTATGTACACATCTGCAAACGTGTGAAATTATGAAATCCATTAATTACATGTTGGTAATAATAAGAAAAAACAGATAAGGTTAAACATAGGAATAAACCATATATTCTATAGTATTAGAAATATTATACAACACCTTCCAAAGCCCTCATGGGCTTTGGACCCTTCTCTTGCAGAGGTTTCCACCATAAAACAGGCTATACAGCAGAAGGTCATGCAAATAGGGCTTCCCTATGCTGATGAAAACCAGCCCAGCCATCACTCTGAAGCTCTGCAAAGAAGTCCAGCTCTGGATGCCAAGCTGTTTCCACTTATTGATCAGGACTGAACGCACATGTCTCACCATGTAGTTGGCACAGAGATGGATTCTCCTGTTCTCAATTTTGAAAGGTAAATTATTTGTAACAAAAAAATGGTAAAAGAGTCAGTTGATATGACTGGTTTTGCACAGAGGATACGGGGCAGTTTCCTGAGCAGGATGACTCTGTGTTTACAGGAGTCCTGTGTAAGCAGCAGATTGTGGAGTCTGAGGGAGGATGGGTGCAGCCTCGGTGGTCTCTGAGACTCTCCTGCGTGGCTGCAGGGTTCACCTTCAGTGGTTACTACTTGCTCTGGATCCACCAGGCTCCAGCAAAGGGGCTAGAGTGGATCTCAGGCATCAGTTAAGATAATAGTTACATACACTAGGCAGACTCTGTGGAGGGCCAAATCACTATGTCCAGGGACAATGGCAAGAGCGTGATGTATCTGTAAATGAGTAGCCTAAGACCTGAGGACACAACCATGTATTACTGTTCCAGACACAGTAAGGTAATTTCAGTGGGAGTCTGTCAAAAACCTCCGTGCAGGAACACTTTTAAACCTGCAGGGGCAGGACACATAGCACAGAATCTACCAAAAGAGGACATGTATTTTACCTTTTTATTATTTTTGTTTGGCGCAATGATATTTTTAAAAAATGTTGTTATGCTATAATAGAAATAGCAAAGAAGTTAAACTTAAAATATATGCTACATAAAATCCCATTTAAACTCCAGAATAATCAATTCATTGTCTAACTCAAGCTCACAAAAGACAAGTAATCCTCTATAGTAAAACAGTGCAATACAAAGTTTATTTTCCATTATTGAAACTGTACTCTTTGCATTTTTTGTCATTTGCTCAAAGAGGAGGAAATGTTTTGCAATGTTTTATAATATAATATAAAACATGCTAGAAAAATACAATATAAAGTTGTAAGAATGTCTATAAATAACTCATCTTACGTGTCTATCACAGATAATAATTTTGGTGTGGTACGTGTATAACACAAAACTAATAAGATAGTAAAGTACAGACAAGAAATACCTGTCAAATGAATGATAACATAAAAGTCACATTCGGACCTACTCACAATAAAAAAATCACATAATACTGTCACAAAAGTATCTTAACATTACACTCTTTAACAAGAATATAATTAAATGAAAATGTTAATACTATGAATCAAGGCATTCAGAGATTTCCATAATTATGATATTTTCAGTTGATCAAACATTGTGCAAACTAGGATTTCTAAAGGGTGTTCTAACCAACTTACTGATAAATGCAACACATTAATATTTCAAATGTTTCATATTTCCCATAAAAATCATAGATGAATATCTAAAAATGTCTATGTATAACAAGGTTGAGATGACACTGAATAATATACTTCTATCATTTTCAATTAACATCTCAAGTGTTTTACAGTTGCCAATATATTTAAAGATACAAAAAGCATAAAATCAAAATATTTCCCCAATTTATTTAAAGATACAAAAAGCATAAAATACAAATATTTCCGCGTTTGCAGATGTCTGGCATAAGGTGTAGCTGGTGCAGTCTAGGAGGGAAGGTTTGGTACAGCTTGGGGGTTTCTGAGACTCTCCTGTGGAGCCCCAGGATTCACCTTCTGTCAGTGCTCTATCATCTCATTCCAGCTGCTCCAGTAAAGGGGCTACATTGTGTACAAGTGGTAGTAGCATATAGTATCCAGAATCTGTGAAAGAATGACTCACATCTCCAGAGGGAACTCCAACAACACACTGTATCTGAAACTGAGCACCAGAGATCCGGGGATACCACCATATGCTACCGTGCAAGACTCACAGTGAAGAAACATCAATGTGAGCCCAGACACAAAGCTTCCTGCAGGGGCACTGAGCACCAGCAGGCAGCAGTAGCATTACAGAGAAAGCACAGAGTCTACATGAAGAGACAATTTAGAAGAAGGTGAAAGGAGGTTTCCTGTCTAGAGACAGAACTTCTTCATATAATACATATCCCTGGATACTCCAATTTCATGTATCTGTCTTACCTCGGAAATCTCTCAGTAAGACATGATCATTTGTCTAGAATTTATCCTTCTTTATAGCTGAGTAGTAGCCCATGATGTAGAAGTGTTATATTTTCTTTATGCATTTCTATGTTTATGGTATAATGTCTGCTTCCAGGATTTAGCCATTACTCATTGTGTTGCTATAAGCATTGCTATGTATGTAGTGCTGCAGTGTGATGTTTTTGCCTCCTTGGCAAAGATACCTAAAAGAAAAATATCTGCATCATATGGAATTTCTAATTTTCGTTGTTTTTAAAATTCCCAGGCTGATTTAAAAAAGCCATAGAGGAGGGAGGGATTGTAGGAAGGAAGGATTACAGAGCAGCCTCAGGACACCCTGAGGATGACACGTGTGCTCCTGCTTCGGGTGTGTGTGGCTGTGCAAATGTCCATATGTGTTACTACTTCTCAAGAGCACACATTATATATGAGCCATTTATACCTTATAGCTGGTGAAGCTTTTACAGATAAGCAACAGGTGAGAACAGAAGAAGGATGAGAGAGATAACAACAGTCAACCATGAGAGAGCCACTAACAGGCACCAACATGATCACCATTCAGTTTCCTCTCAGCAAGCAGCAGAATGCAGCAAAGTCAAAGTTCTCACCACAGGGAGAGGGGACATGAACCTCAACAGCTGTGTCCCTCTCTGTCCAGGAGCCAGATCAGGAAGCTCTTGACAGCCTAGGAGAGCACAGAGCCAGACAATGGGCATAAACTTATGATACGGGATCCAATATAGAGAATACAATGGTTTATGGCACTTTCATTGCTTTTCAGGATTACAAAATAAGCAGTATCAATTATAAATTGATGATCTGTGTACTTGGGCAAAAGTGAAATGAAGTCAAGCAATACATACAGAACAAGACTCTGTCACATAATGAGTTATCATTTTTTAATGCTACCACTCTTACCAAACTTCCTCAGGACACTCATAGCTGTGGTGTGTGATGCCCGCTCTAAGATATCCAAGCCCATAGCTGTGTATATAGCAGGAGGCCATGCAAATAGGGCCTCCTTGTGCTGATGCAAACCAGCCCAATCTGGCCCCGGGTCAGGATTAGAGTATAGCCTTGGATACCCAGCCATTGCTTATTAGCAATCAGAGCTGAGCACAGACAGCTCACTATGGAGTTCACAGTGAGCTAGGTTTTCCTTCCAGCTGTTTTAAAAGGTAATTCATGAAAAAGAAGAGAAAGTGAATGAATGGAATGAGTGGGATGATGAGTGGACCTCAGTGACAGTTTCCTGAACAGGATGCCCCTGTGTTTGCAAGTGTACAGGCTGAGGTGCAGCTTGTGGAGTCCAGGGGAGGCTTGATGCAGCCCAGCGGGTCCCTGAGACTCTCCTGCATGGGCTTGGGATTCACCTTCAGTGATTACTGGATGAATTGGATCAACCAGGCTCTAGAGAAGGGGCTGGAATGGATCTCACACATCAGTACTGGTGGTAGAAAATACTATGCAGACCCAAAAATGGGCCTATTCTACATCTCCAGGGACAATATCAAGACCATGCTGTCTCTGCTGATGAGCAGTCTGAGATGCGAGGACACGGCCCTGTATTACTGTGTGTGAGACACAGTGAAGGGACATCAGTGTAAGCCCAGACACAAACCTACCTGCACGGTGCTCTGAACCAGCAGGGGCTGATGGGGATCCACAGAGCACAGGCCAGGGGCCAAGAGCAGGTGCAGAGCAGGAAGCAGAGGGCTGAGGGCTTCCTCTTGGCCTCTAGGATGTCCTCTGTGACTTAACATCACATAACAGAAGAGACCATAAATACAGGCTTCAGATGATTTATGATCTATTCAAGATACAAGTTAAGCTATATATTTTTTTCTCAATTTTTATAATGACTTTCTGTCTCTCTCTCTTTCTCTGAAATATACATTCACAGATTCAAGCTATACATTATTATATATTACTATATATATATATATATTACTATATATAGTAATGTTTCATAACATTTATTTTATTTTCTAAACATGATCTCAAATTTATGCTTTTATATTTTTAATTTTACGTAAACTCATTCTGTATTCATTAGTCACATATTTTTGCTAATTTTTATAAGATAGATATACTTCTATACTGAGTGACATCATCCTTATTATTATGGTGTTCATTGAAGTAACTGTCCACAGATTAGAGGGAAATTAGCTGAAACACCAATCTCTGCACATGCAGGCTTCCTGAAGGTGGAGCTGAGATGAACCTTTCACACATGGATGTCACACTTATACATCATGTGGCTGTGGCCCCATGTTCCCTGTCATACTTGGATGCTAAATCACTTCCACCTCTTGCCCCAGTTCTACACCTCACCTGGGTCACCATCATCACTGTTGTACCCTGGTTTCAGGGTTGAGAGCTGCAGGTAGGTCAGGTGCACCTGTTGATTCCAGCCCCGGTGAAATCACCTTCAGAAACATGTCATCAGCTGAGACACAGCTGAATATTCACTACTGAACTTTTTCAATTCCATTGTCTTGGAGAACCTTTTGCTGATTTTGTGTTTCTCTCTTCTCTGTTTTTGAGTCCAAATGTCATTTTTAGATAGTGGCAATAGAACTGTGAGTCAAGGAAGAGGCCAAAGATATCTAATGAAGTTGCATCTGTAAGTTTGTTTCAACACTGAAAGACATGAGAAGGCATTCCTTGTATTTTATCGTATACAAAAATTTGACAAATCTTTATTATCCATGGAGAATCTCCCATACTCTTGTGCACCACTTTGGCATGAGTGGATTTGAACTGAAGGAGCCACAGGGCCAGAACCACCCGTAGCAGAACTCCAAGGTAAGTGTCACAGATTCTTCACACATTTCCATGGTGCATCAGCTAGTGTTCATTAGAGGAAATGCTTTAGTATTTTATATAAAATATAATGTATTCACGAAGTAGCTTTAGTGGCAGCCTCCAGAAGGAAGGTTAAAGATTGCAAAATGACCATGTGTGAGCTACAGAGCTGGAGGAATCAAGTTGAAAATCAGAATGTTGGAGCTCCTTGTGGAGTCCAGTGAGTTTGCTTTTTGGATAATGTCAGGGTCTGGACTGTAAGGCTTAGGAATCTGCACAGGTTGCATGAAAGAACAAGGAACAAACATTCAGTGTTAATAGTGAAGACGGGATCTTCTCTGAAGAAGAAAATGCCATCTTCCTTCTTTCCCTTTTAATTTCTTTCAGTCTACAAGCTGATAGGTTGATGCCACCTACATTCAGCATGCATCTTCCCTGCTCAGTTTGGGGGATCCATGACAATAATCCACAGACAAGGGCAGAGCTGTGCCTTGCTAATCTCTTAGATATTTCCTAATCTATTTAGGGTGACATCTCACAATTAACAATCACACATGGGGAAGTTAGGAAAGCAGGTGACTGATGGGATCTGGTTCCTCTGGTCCCTAAGTGTCCAGTCCCAATTACTACCACAGGAGTTACTCCCCGGCCCTGCAAAGCTGTCACAGACCTGTCACAGACCTGTCTCCCACCAGCATGGCCTCCAACTTCTCCATCACAAGTGGTAAATGCTGGATATGGATTGGGCAGCACCCAAGGAAGGGCCTGCTGTGGATGAGGCATAGAAACTTTGATGAAAACTCTAAGTAGAATCTATCTCTCAAGTTTCACATCTCCATCTGGAAAGATCTCTCACAACTGGCTCTCCATGTGTCTGAGCTCTATGACCACTGAGGTTACAGACACACACTACTGTCCAAGAGACACAGTGCAGGGGTATAAGTGTAAGTGAAGACAGGAACCTCGCTTCAGGTGTGCATAGCACAAGTACATTAAGTCAAGACTCAAAGAACTCAGGGAACCAACTTTATAGTGAATGCAGAGATAAAACAGGAGGGTTTCCTTTCTGGTTGACAATCATGCATGAGCCAATGATCTTTTCTGTTTTAAATCTGGATCGCTTTGTGTTCAAACCAAGATGCACCTAGCAATGCATATTTTGTGAGGTGAGTGGATCATGGCTGTGTGATGCTCCTGACTGAGTTAGTGCACTGAAGGGGCTCATAGCTGGTGGTGTTGTGGAAAGTAAAGCCTCTCAGGGTGAGGTGAGTCACTCTGAGGGTGGCCTGGAAAGGAATATGTACTTCTTTCTCCCTTGTTCCCATCTACGTCCCACTGCCATACTGAGAGAAGCCTCCTCTGGCATGTCAGCATGGCAGGCCATCCTGCCTTGGAGACAATAACTGTGGAATGAAACTCTAAAATCTGTGCCCAAAAATGGGTGTTGAGAGTGGGTCCTAAAGAGTGTCCAATTGTCATGCTTGGTTACATAGGACTGGCTTTCTCAGCTAAAGCAAGAAAGCCAACATCATGGGAGCATGTGTGTGTGTGCAAATCCTTCTGACATTGTAGCTAGCGAGACTTCTTCATCTGGCAGGATAATCACACAGGAATCCAGGAGCTCAGTGCCCTCAGCCCCATCTGGATACTCACAAATATCTCCATCCATGTCCTGTATGTCACTGTTCTACCAAATCATACATTTATAAATGCACAGCAACAGCTCATCCTGAAACAGAAGAGGTGCACACGTGATCAAGTCATGACAGCACCACTGGGCACAAGTGCGGCCCGTGGAGAAGCTGAGAAAATGCACACAGGCTCCTCTCCATACTTAATTTAGCAGCACATACCTACGGCCTCATGGAGTGTACCATATGATGAGCTGCAGAGGAAGAGAAGACGAGGATCTGTTTACAGGTGACTGAACATTTTGAAGTCACCACACACACCTAGACAGCTGCAGAATCCCATCCTCCTCCCAGGAGGTCCCTGATGGACAGTGGTGAAGGAAATAGTCACAATGGGCAGAACACTCGTCAGGTCATGAAGGGTACTTGGTAGTACATTTTGTCTGGAGGGAAACATGGCCAGATATGTGGCAATATACTGATTCTCAGCCTGCAGATTATTGTTTCCCTGGGTGGACACAGATTTTTAAGGAACAATGTTAACAACCATATGTGATGTGGAGTTATGTGAATTGATCTCTCCATATGATCAAAAGATATAAAGATATTTGCATTCCATGTAAACAGTCACCAATAAGTGACCTCAGTGAAGAGGACTTTAATAATCAAGTGGGCTTGGCATGGTGGTGCACACCTATAACACCAACACTCAGGAGGCTGAGGCAAGAGGATCGCCTCAATTTGGAGGTCACCCTGTGGTATATTCTGAGTTCAAGGCAGCCTGTACTGCATAGCAATACATGCTCAAAAACCAAATCCTCCTCCTCCTCCTCCTCTTTTTATTCTTCCTCCTCCTCTTCCTTATCATCAACATCATCATCATCATTTTCATCATGCAGATGGGAAGGCTGGTTCTGTGGAAAGCAGTCAACCATTTTTTCAGCTACCCCATCACTGTGCAGTAGATTCCCAAACAGTGTCCGTAGTGGGAGAATGGGTCCTATGAGTGTGACACATGCTCTGGAAAAGCTAACCTGAGAAATTCCCAACTGTGTCACAGTCAGCTCTAATCTCAGCTGCATTTTGTGGACAATGATCTGAAAACTTCTGAAGCAGCTCTACTGCCTTTGTGAGCTGTTTGTCTGGCAGAGTGGGGCAGCTTAGATGAGCACATGGAGGAGACAACCAGGATTTTGGAACTTTAAACCGGCAAATATTTTGTGGCATTGCTCTGCACAAATTATGTACATTGCAAGAAAAGTTTTATATAATTCTACAGCTTTCAGTTGATTCTTGGAAAGCTTAATCTCTATTTCTTCTGTGTTGGTTAATTTCACCTTCTTCTTGGACTCAAGGACAGTTTCCTGGACAGTTTAGAAATGTGACCTATGTTATTTCCAATTACAGCTAGTAGCACATCCTCTGGGGCTCAAGTTGTGTTATCTGATTGTAAAGGTGCAAAGTCTCCTCTGTATCACCTGAAGCTGCAGAATGTAGGCCATCTGACCATGAATGATGGCAGGTGCTGCCTGTGTGTCTTCCTCCATCCCATCAGGGTCTTCTGAAAATAATTGCCAACAAAGATCTTCAGCTTTATGTAGGACTTTCATTTCCTGATTCAGCTGGCCTTGTCCTATGAGGGCACATGTGGCATTGCAGCACACTTTGTGGGTCCCTTCTGGTAAGCTCAAGTTCTAGGGAGCCACTTTTCCCCAACTTCTTTGAAGTGCAACAACAGCTGATGGGTTTCATTTCCTCTGTCTCCTCATAATCTTCATGGGAGTTTTGGATGCGATTTATATACACAGCTTAGGCTTCATCATAGTGTGTCAAATGGTACAAAATTCCTGCTTATTTATTCACAGTATTATTTTTCTTAAATGGTAGTGGGAACCAGCAGGGGGCGCTCAGGATCAGCAGCAGGTGCACAGGACCAAGAAGAGGGGGCTGCAGGAGACCAGGACTGGGTTCTGGTTCTTTTCTTGGTGCGGTGACTCATACTTTCATTCTTGAAGGTTGTAGAACATTTGACATTCTGTCTGGATTAGATTGTTACAGTTTTCCATTGACTAATAACAAGGCATGGTTATACTAGGAAGTACCTCTAGTGATTGGCTTTCCAAGTATATTTTTCCTTTCCTCCATTATAAAATAATAGTCTAATGCTCTTTTTTGCAATCTCTGTCCATCAGCCCTCTCACTAATGCCCTTTCTTGCTTGATTCTTCAGAGTTATAAGGAGATCAAAATGACCATTCATTGGTATCCTTGTGCTTCCTGGTCCAGGACTTCCCCACACCCAGAACTAATACTAACCCACCAAAGCATGAGGTCATTAGAATAAGATACAAAATTTGGCTGGTAGATCATCTCAGTAATTGCAAGTGGTACCACTGTTACTTCCACCCCTTTATTCTTAAACCCATGAATGTTAGCTATGGGAAATACTACCCTATAGTGGATGATGATTCAAAGCATGTACAATTTTTAGAAGAACCTTTCCCAATTCCTGAAAGCTGTTGCAACCTAATTGATGCTGCAAGTGTGTCTTCAAAAGACCATTCCAACTTTGTATCAAATCATCTGCTTCAGTATGTTGAGGAATATGGTAATCCCAGTGAATTCCATGAGTATGAGCCCATCTCGGAAGCAGCGGAATGCAGCAAAGTCACACAAGCTCTCACCACAGAGAGAGGGGATGTGAACCTCGGGAGGTATATTCCTGTGTCCAGGAGCTGGATCAGGAAGCAGTTTGTTCACAACTTAAGAGAGCATATGGCCAGATGGTGGGCATAACCTTATAAGACATGGGATCCTATGGAGATACTGTAACAGTTTATGATACTTTCATTGTTTTACATGATTACAAAGTAAGCAATATCAATAAAAATACATGATTTGGGTACATGGACAAAAGGTAATGGAGCTCAATCAATACATACAGAACAAATCTCTATTATATAACCTCATTATTTTTTCACTGCAGCCATTGTTACCAAACTTTCTCAGGACACTCACAGCTTATGTGTGCCATGCCCTTTCAGAGATATTCAACCCCAGAGCTGTCTATATAGCAGGAGGCTATGCAAATAGGACCTCTCTGTGCTGATGAAAACAAGCCCAGTCCTCACCCTGCAGCTCTGCAGAGGAGCCCAGCACTGGTGCCCAGCTGTTCCCACTTGGTGATCGGGACTGAGCACAGATGGCTCACCATGGAGTTCACAGTGAACTTGGTTTCCCTTCTTGCTGTTTTCAAAGGTAGTTCATGAAAAAGAAGAGAAAGTGAGTGTGTGTGTCTCATGAGTGGGATTAACAGTGGACCTCTGTGACAGTTTCTGAGCAGGATGTATCTGTGTTTGCAGGTGTCCAGTCTGACGAACAGCTGGTGGAATCCGGGGGAGGCTTAGTGCAGCCTGGGGGTCCCTGAGACTCTCCTGCGTGGCCTCAGGATTCACCTTCAGTAGCTGGATCTGCCAAGCTCCTGGAAAGGGGCTGGAGTGGATCGCATACATCAGTGATGATAGTAATAATATAAACTATGCAGACTCGGTGAAGGGCCGATTAACCATCTCCAGGGACAATGGCAAGAACACGCAGTATCTGCAGATGAGCAGCCTGAGAACCGAGGACAAGGCCCTGTATTACTGTACCAGACACACAGTGAAAAAAGTTCCATGTAAGCCTAGACATAAACCTCTCTGGAGAGGCACTCACAACCAGCAGGTGGCGATGGGGATCCTTCGAGTACAAGCCAGGGCCCCAAGATCAGGTGCAGAGCAGGAAGCTGGAGAACATCACGGAAAGAACTGGAACCTGTCTGAACCGGAAGAAACCTGAGATACACAGGCTTCAGATGACTTTTGATGTATTCATGACACAAGTACAGTTTTATATATATATATATATATATATATATATATATATTTGTCAGTTTTTTTATATGAATTTTCTTTTGAATGTCAAATCATTATTATTTAACATGAAATTGTTATTTCTGTCATGGTGAGCAGCAATTGTCTATTGCAGGAATAAATGTTTCAGATTAGGAAATTTAATTATTCTTATCCCTCTGCACAGGCCCTGAGACCTTGCAGCTCTCTCCTCTCCTTGGCACCTCAGGATACCTGGTCTCCAGGCTCAGCCCAGTCCCATGAGGTACCCTGCACTCAGGGAAGGAGGAGTAGGGGCAGCTGAAGAGTCTGACTGGGGGAGGGGAAAATTGAATTTTGAGAAATGGACCAATAGCCTTTCCAGAAAGACACTCAGGGAAAGATATTTCCAGAAACTTATCCCACTTGTTGGAAATGAATTGCCCTAACTATCACCAATCACCCATTCTTCATGTATGGCCATAAGGAGTCAATGTAGTCTGTATGAGAAATACATTAAAGGAAGTGCCCTGCTGTCCAGAGAGGAGGAGAGTTCAAGGGAAAATGGGGGAAAAATCTCGAGATTCCTTGAGGGACAGGATGGAAAAGATCTCACCATGAGCACACAGTCTCCATAGTCAGGCACAGCAGTGTGGTGAGCAGGATTACAGTTGATGGAGCTGCAGGACCAGGTGCACCTGGAGCAGAATTCAGTGAAGCTACAGAAAGCAGAGGAGACAGTGGAGAGGACAAGGGAGACCTGTGCAGCTTCCTCCACCACCACATTCCTGACCCCACTCAGGGAACCAGAGCTTCAGGCTCATTTCACTTTCTCTATCTCCTTGGTGTTCTTTGTATGATGTGTCTCCTACTGGGGCTTTTGGGACATCCAGGTGAATCCATGAGGGACAGCAAGAGTTGTACTGACAGGACATGCACATTGCTATGGGGAGAAGACTGCACACTTAGGAAGACTCAGAGATGGCTCTGTGTCCAAGTCTGAGCTGGGTCCTGAGGTATGAAGGGGCAGGGCCAGCATCTGAAGCCCACCAGGATATCACTGTTTCTTTCTTGGGAACAAAGCATCTGAAGAACCCAGGTGTCCCTCATGGAAATGAACCAGCTCACCAGATACCTGATTTCCAGACAAACGTGTTATTAGATACCACATCACCAACATCACTGGTGAGTGCTGCTACCTGGCCCTCTGTCCCTTCTGGGAATCCATTATACAGGTGGAGCTTCAGAGAATCCTGATTGGACACACAGCCTCTGGACTCTGTCTTCTGCTGCATCCCCCTGTTATCATTCCTAGTAGTATCCAAAGCACAGAGTCCTGATTTTTAGGCATGGGCATCTGCTGGAAATCCATCCCTGGGCTCAGCCTGGGTGTGGAGATGCAGAGACTCCATCTCTTGCAGGTATGCTAGAGGCTACTCTGATAAGAGCCGGCTCCAGGCTGCAGTTAGTGTTGCACTGGGGTTACTCTTCACCTCCTCAGAACCCATAAAGCTAGAACTGGAGATCCTTCCATGGGACTGATTCAATTTTCCTGTAGCAAGGTGACTCTCACTCAATCAGAGGGGTGCAGTTCTTGTTTACTATTGGTGCATTGAAAGACCTTCCAGTAAGATGCAACAAGGACCCTCATGATTCTTTGCTACTGAGTTCCACAGAAAATGCTTTACACATTACCTAAGGCATCACAAATTCAAATGTGAGTGGAGAGTACACACTGTAGGTTCTTCCAGTATGTCTGATGCTAAGACAGAGAGAAAATTCAGTGGCAGGTTCTGTGCTCAGTTGTTTCATGTACAGCATTGTTCTCCACCATGCAGGAAGCTGAGAGCTGTAAGTGTCCTCCAAGAAATGCACCTTGCTACAGAAAAAAATGCATCACTAAAAACTAAAATGTATTTCAACAGGATACAAATTACACAATACCAACATAAATATCTACTGTGAGGTAGAAAAATGTGTATGGAACTTTGAGTAGAAAGTAAATATATCTTAACATAAACCCATGAATACACATTATTATGAGAATATTTCACATGCACAAGGAGAAATACAATCAGATGAGTGTCTAATAGTTCATAAAATTCATGACAACTTTTCTGTCTTAGATAATATTTGCTCAATTCAATGAGATGACAGCATTTAGCTGAGGGCCTCAAAACCCTGGCATATGTGAATGATGGTAAAAGCAAATACAGAATGGAGAATGACAACTGATTTGAAGCAGGACCCTAAAGCACATATGTATATATGCACATAGAATGAGAACTGATGTTTTGTGGTTATGCACACAAGCCCTATGCTCATTTGCTGTATATACATCACACTGTTATCCCTGGGACCTGTGTTCTAGTTTTCATATCTGCAAAGCCATCCTTCATCTGTAAACATACAAAACTCCATTAGAGGGGAAAACAAAACAAAACAAAATAAAACAAAATGAAACAAGGATAGGTATATCTGTAGAGGCGCTTATACATGGCTAGAACTTCTCCTAAACAGTTTATGAGAGTCAATTATATTATGTGTGATGAAATGAACAGCTACTTTGAAGAAAAACAGACATTATGGTATCCATTGCTGATTCCATATGATCATCTGTGAAATCCAATAGTGCTTTTAATCTTCATTCAGAGTGATTTTAGTGTTTTGTATTGTTTAATTTCAACATACATGAAGGTATGGACAGCCATTTTGAAGAGAACAGGAGACATTATGGCAGCCATTCTTAATTTTCATATTGTCTGGTTTTGAATGCCTGTAATGCCTTCATTACTTCTTTCTGATCAGTTTTAAACTTGTTTTGTAGGAATTCATTGTGTATGAAGATATAGACCATTTTGAAGAAAACAAGAGGCATGGTACCCCCTATAGATTTCCTGTTGTCTTGCTTTGAAATCTTTTTAACTTATATTGTTTTCTTCTGATCTGCTTTGTTCTGTTCTGTTCTGTTTAGTTTTACCCTTTTTTAAAAAATAAAAAAAACAAATAAATAAATAAACAGAACCACAAAAAACTCCCTGACCAGCTTTTCCATTATATGTCCATAAAGGAGTAGGAGGTTTGGGTCTGGAGCAATGGACCCCAGGATTGTCACTGAGTTCTTTGAGGGCTCAGTTAGCACCTTTCACACTGTGGAAGTTTCAAAAAGGTGCACATACTCTGTCTCCTTGTGACTGTCATGTACAAGATAGCTCCCCACATGCAAATACTTCAGGAGCCAACACATAAAACTCATATTTCATACTGGTTTAATTTCTTGTGTATCTCAGTGTTTAAGATGTTTTCAGAGATTTGTAAACCTGACCTGGTCTTCAAGAAACTAGAACAATGCAGATTTCTTCAGTTTCTGGTGCTGTCTCCAAGATGCGTGATCTGGAAAATTCAGACAGGATAAATGTGGAGATGCCACATCTGATCTCAGGACTCACTGTGTTCTCCCACCATCCTGTCTCAGCTGCTGCTGAAAGAGACATAATATGGCTCAGCAAAGGACTCACAGTCAATGTCGCTGTGAATTGCACATTCTCTGGTTTCTTTCACTCTGCTACGCTGCCCCTGGAGCTGGGTAATTCAGCCACCATGAAGGAAACTGAGTGAATGTGTCAGGATGATTAGGAGAGGAAACACAGCTTGTAATTCATCCCTGAAAGTAAGCATCTCTAAAGATTCAGGCAAGAACTAGTTCTCAACGCAACTGTCCTCAGTATCCATGGAAAACACCACACTACCAACATCGTGCAGTACTGTGCAAGACAGTTTCTGAGGGGAAGCAACTGGGAACCCAGACACAAAGCTATGTACAGAGTAGCGTGGACCAGTAGGGGGCGCTCAGCACAAAGAAGAGTGAGCTGCTTGAGAGCAGGAGAGGACGCAAAACAGCATTAGGGAAAGCTGTGGACTGATGAAAGAGCCCTGGGGATCTGCAGAGAACCATGAGTGGCCCCAGGAGGAGTTGCAGAGAAGGAAGCTAAGGACTGAGGGATTCCTTTTCGTATCTGAATGCCCCTCTGTCTTAGCATCACACAAACTGTGGTGAACGTATAATGTGTCCTCTTCTCCTCACATGTGAATTCTCCAGAGCCCAAGCAATGAAAGGGACTTGGTGGTGACAGATTACATTTACACCTGCACTGTTTTCATCTCCTTCACCTGAATTCCTGTGGGATGGCAATAAGAACCTGCATATGCTGAAAAGAAGACAGAGAATCTTAAGAATTTAGATGCTTTATAATACACATAAACAATACTTATGATCATCATCATGGATAATTAGAGTGCTAGTTTTGTCACCAAGAGAAATAGACAGGCCCATGCAGTAATAATTGTTTCAGTTGAGGAAAATCTACAATAAAGGAAAGATACTTTATGGAATACAACAGGAGAACTTTGGAGTACTGATCCAGGGCATATCTTGACAGTGGGTATTATTCTGTAAGTATTATCATGTTAGTTGTTTCTGTCAAAATGCAACTCATTCATCCATCATTAAAATTAATGCATATATTTGTAATAGATACCTTACAGTGGAAAGCTTAATGCAGAGATAAGAAAATGAGACATCAGATTCTTGAACATATACTTGAAAAATATACTGCTTGCCTATTCATTTATGAGTGTAGTGCAACACAGAAAATCACATCAAATTCTATGATTAAAAGAAGACCTTTGACAAACAGATGACCACTCTGTCTTGGAACTGCTCCACCAGCAATTGAGACCTATGGCCATGTTTGTAGGATCAAATGCATGGAAAGTTTTTTAAAATAGAGCTCACACCTCATAGGTTATTATGCTTCTCACTCTATGTACATATCTGCAAACATATGAAATTATCAAACCCCTTAATTACATGTATGTAAGAAGAAGTAAAACAGATGAGGTTATGTGTTTATCACTACACAGACATAGGAATAAACCAAATGTTACATATATATTCCAAACAGCTCTCAAAGCAGTCTCATATAATTTGCACCCTTTCCTCTCTGAGGTTTCCTCAATAGAATTGTCTATATAGCAGTAGGCCATGCAAATAGGGCCTCCCTGTGCTGATGAAAACCAGCCCAGCCCTCATCCTGCAGCTCTGCATAGGAGCCCAGTCCTGGAGGTTCAGGTGTTTCTACTTGATGATCAGGACTGAGCACAGAGGGATCACCATGCAGTTTACAATGAGCTGGGCTTTCCTCCTTTTTGTTTTAAAAGGTAATTGATGAAAAACAAGTGATAGTGAGTTAATACACTTGAGTATGATAAATAGAGGACATGTGTAATATTTTCTGAGCAAAGTATTCTTGTGTTTGCAGGTGTCTTGTGTGAGGAGCAGCTGGTGGAGTCCGGGGAGGCTTGGTGCAGCCTGGCGGGTCCCTGAGGCTCTCCTGCTTGGCCCAGGGATTCACCTTCAGTGATTACTACATGCACTGGATTCGCCAGGCTCCAGGGAAGGGGCTGGAATGGATTTCATACATCAGTGATGATAGCAGTGATACAGAATATGCCAATTCGGTGAAGGGTCGATTCACAATCTCCAGAGACAATGGCAAGAACACGCTGTATCTTCAAATGAGCAGCCTGAGACCCGAGGACACAGCCATGTATTACTGTGCTACAAGCACACTGAGAGAATGTCACTGTGAGCCCAGACACAGACCTCCCTGCAGAGGCGCTTACCACCAGCAGTGGGCAGTGGAGATCCACAGAGGAAGACCAGGCCAGGGCCCAGGAGCAGGTGCAGAGCAGGAAGCAGGGAACTGATGGTTTCCTGTAGGCCTCTGGGGTTTCCTCTCTGTTTTAACATCACAGGAAGAGAACGGACATACCCAGGCTTCAGATGACTTCGTGGGTATTCAAGATACAAGTACAGTTTTTCTTATTTATACATATTTTCTTGGTCTCTTTCATATCATTTTTCTAAAATGGGTGATAAAACTCAAAATACACTTTGAGAAGTTAAGTTTCTTTTGAATGTCACATCATTATTATCTAAAAATGATATTTAGTTTTCTTCTCATAAGGAGCCATTGTCTATTGCAGGAGTAAATGTTTCAGGTTAGAAAATTAAATTATTCCTATCCCTCTGCACAGGGTCTGAGACCTTGCAACTCTATTCTCTCCTTGATATCTCAGGAGACCTGGTCCCCAGGGTCAGCCCAGCACTATCAGGAGCTCTGGGCTCAGGGGAGAAGTAAGAGGGGCAGCAGGCTGGACACCAAGCAGCTTCCAGAGACCTTGCTAGGCTTTTTCTGTTTTTCTTATGTGGCTGGAATTAATTTATGTAGCTTTAAATTAGGAATTTATAAAATAAACTTCACTGTTATTTTTCTTTCATCTCTCTGTGTCTTACGATGCCTCTCTACCACAAATGTACAGGTTTCTTTACTTATTTTAAATTTTTTTATTTTAAAGAGACTAAAACAAAAGAAGACAGATCTAAGCAGATCAGAACAGAAAAATGTAAGCAACACAACATTTCACAACAAGACAATTGGATATTAACAGTAGCTATCATGTCTCTTTCTTTGAAATAGTTGAACTTAGCTTTACACACAACAGTGTCAAGCACAACAAAATAGAATAAAACCACTCAGGAGAATGAAAATATTGCAAGGCATTCTGAATCTAATAACTGAAGATGAACAATGGCTGCTATATTATCTCATTTTCCATAAAAAATTTGTTTATACTATCACACATATTAAAATCCAATAAGACACAATGTGATAGAACCAATGGTAATAGAAAAACAAAAGCATGGTATGACTTCAGAGCAAGATGATATTAAATCAACAATGGCTGCCATATTGTATTTCCTTCAAAGTAACTATTCATACGATCACATATATTAAGATCAAACAAAACAGAATAAAACCATTCCAACCAATGAATGAAAACATGACTTCAAAGCAATATAATGGTGAACCATGATTACCATACATCTTCTGTACTCTTACCATTTCTTACACTAGGGAGTATATATGGTATTTATACATGTGAGTTTTATTTATTTTGCTTATGAGTATAGTCTCAAGTTGCATCCATTTATTTATAAATATCTCAATGTGATCATTCTTTATAGCTGAGTAGTACTCCATTGCATAAAAGTACCACAACTTTTTTATCCATTCCTCATTTGATGGGCACTTAGGTTGTTTCCAAGATCTGTCTATTACAAATTGTGCCACTATAAACATAGGTGTGCATATAATACTGTGGTAAGATGTTTTCAGATCTTCTGGGAATAGGCCTAAGAGTGGAATAGCTGGGTCAAATGGGACCTCCAAACCCAGCTTTATGAGGAATCTCCAGATTGACTTCCACAGTGGTTGCACCAGTCTACACTCCCACCAATAGTGCAGAAGAGTTCCTTTTCCTCCACAGCCTCTCCAGAATTTGTTGTTGGTAATTTTGTTGATCCTGGTCATTCTTTCTGGAGTGAGATGGAATCTCAGTCTGGTTTTAATTTGCATTTCTCTAATGACCAATGATGATGAGCATTTTTTTCATGTATTTATTTGCCATTCATATTTCTTCATCTGAGAACTGTGTGTTCATCTTTGATGCCAATTTTTGGATTGGGTCTTTGAATTTCGGGTGTCAGATTTTTTTTAATTCTTTATAAGTTCTAGAAAGAAGTCCTTTGTCTGAGGGACAGTTCACTAAGATTTTTTTCCCAGTTTGTGGGTTTTCTTTTCACTCTGCTAGAGATTTCTTTGGACATGCAGAAACTCTTTAATAAGACGTGATCCCAGTTATGGATTCTGGGAAAAATTTCCTGTGCAGTTTGGTTCTTCTTCATGAATTCTCTACCTACCCCTATGTCTTCAAGATTTTTACCTACTTTGTCTTTCAACAGATTTAGTGTTTCTGTTTTAATATTTAGAACTTTGATTCATTTGGATTTTAGTTTAATACATGGTGATAGGCATGGGCCTAATTTTAGTTTTCCACATATGGAAAGCCAGTTTTTCCTGCACTGTTTAATAAAGAGACTGTCATTTTTCCAGTGAACATGGTTGGCCCCTTTATCAAAGGTAAGGTGATTGAGTGTGTTTGTAGTTGTACCTTCTAGTCTATTTCATTGATCTCCAGGTCTGTTTTTATTCCAGTACCATGTTGATATTATTACAGTAGCTTTGTATTATAACTTCAAGTCAGGGATTGTGATGCCTCCTGCCTTGGCTTTGCTGCTTAGAATTGCCTTTACTATTCTTGGTCTCTTCTGGTTCCAGATGAATTTTAAGAGTGATCTCTCTAGATCTATGAGGTATGTTAGTGGTAGTTTCATTGGGTTTGCATTGAATGTATATAACAATTTTGAGTGAATGACCATTTTGACAATATTTATTCTTCCTATCCATGAACAAGGTATGTCATCATTTTGTGAGATTCTCTTTGATTTCTTTTTTCAGAGTATTATAATTTTACCTGTACAACTCTTTTACATCTTTCCTTAGTTTAATTCCTCAATATTTCATTTTTTTGGATGCTAGTGTGAATGGTGTGTCTTCTCATATTTCTCTCTCAGTGATTTTGTTGTTAGTGTATAAGTATGTTATTGATTTTTGAGTATTGACTTTGTCTCCAGCTACATTGCTGAATTTACTTATATCTAGGAGTCTTTCAACAGAGGTTTGGGGGTCTTCTATGTAGAGTATCATGTCATCTGCAAATAATGATAATTTACCTTCTTCTTTTCCTATCTTTACTCCTTTTATTTCCCTAACTTGTCCAATTTCTCTGGCTAATATTTCCAATACTATGTTGAATAGGAACAGTGATAATGGACATCCTTGTCTTGTGCCTGATTTTAAGGTGAAGGTTTTCTGTTTTGGGCCATTTAATGTGACACTGGCTGCTGGTTTGTCATAGATGGCCTTTATCATATTGAGCTAAAGACCATCTATTCCAATTCTCTGAAAGGTTCTTATCACGAATGGGTGTTGGATCTTATCAAAGGCATTTTCTGTATCTATAGAAATGATCTTGTAATTCTTGCTTTTGGCTCTATTGATATGGTGGATTACATTTATTGATTTACATATGTTGAACCATTCCTGCTCACCTGGGATGAATCCAGCTTGGTCATAGTGTATAATCTTCTTGATGATTTGCTGCATCTTGTTTGCCAATATTTTATTGAGAATTTTTGCATCTATGTTCATTAGGGAGATTGGCTTGTAGTTCTCTTTTTCAGTTGGGTCTTTCTCAGGTTTTGGTACTAGAGTGATATTTGCTTCCAAGAATGAAATAGGGAGAATTGCTTCTGTTTCAATTTCATTGAAGCATTTGAGGAGTGTTGGCATTAAGTCTTTTTTGTATTTCTTGTAGAATTCTGCAGTGCATCCGTCTGGGCCTGGGCTCTTCTTTGTTGGTAGGGACTTGATTACATTTTCAATTTCATTCATAGAAATTGGATTTTTCAGCAGTTTTACATCTTCTTGATCTAGCTTTGGTGATTTGTATGTTTTTAGGAATCTGTCCATTTCTTCTGTGTTAACAAACCTCTGAGTAGAGGTTTTTGAAATAGTTGATGATCTTCTGTATTTCCACAGGGTCAGTAGTGATTTCTCCTTTTTCATTCTGTATTGCATGAATTTGAGTCTTTTCTTTCCTTTTTTAAACTGGGTTGGCTAAGGGCTTGTCAATTTTATTTATTCTTTCAAAGAACCAACTCTTTGATACATTGAGTCTTTGAATTGTTTTCTTAGTCTCTATTGTATTAATTTCTTCTCTGATCTTCATAATTTCCTTCCTTCTTTTGGCTTTGGGCTTGGCTTGCTCTTCTTTTTCTAGATATTTGAGGTGTAATATCAGGTTGCTTATTTGTGTTCATTCTGTTTTCCTAATGTGGGAACTCAGTGCAATCAATTTTCCTCTGAGGACCACTTTCATTGCATCCCACAGGTTCCGGTAAAATGTATTTGTATTTTCATTTGCTTGTAGATATTGTTTAATTTCTTCTTTAATATCCTCTGTGACCCACTGATTGGTCAAGAGTGTATTATTTAATTTCCATGTGTTTGTGTGGTTTTTTCAGTTACTTTTATCATCAATTTCCAATTTCATGGCACTATGATCCAATAACATGCATGGGAAAATTTCAATTCTTTTGTAGTTGCTTAAATATGTTCTGTGGGTTAGTATATGGTCTATTTTAGAGACTGTCCCATGTACTGGTGAGAAGAATGTATATCCTGATGTTGTCAGATGGAACACTGTATATATCTATCAAATCCATTTGTTCGTAGGTGTGATTCAGCTCTGTTATTTCTTTGCTGATTTTCTGTCTGGTTGATCTATCCCTTTGTGTCAATGGTGTGTTAAAGTCCCCTGTTATAATTGTGTTATTTCCTATTTGATTTTTCATTTCTGTTAATACTTGCTTTGTGTAATTGTGTGCCCTGGAATTTGGTGCATATATATTTAAGATTGTTATCTCTTCCTCTTGCAGTTTTCCCCTAACTAGTATGTAGTGACTTTTTTATCTCTTTGGACCATTCTTGGTTTGAACTTCACATGGTTTGCAAACAGAATAGCTACCCCCACTTGTTTTTTAGTTCCTGCTGCATGGAGTGTTGTTTTCCATCCTTTGACTTTCAGTCTATGAGTTTACTTTTGTGTTAGATGGGTTTCTTCTAGAAAGCATATGGTTGGATGTTGTTTCTTGAGCCATTGTGCCAGTCTGTTTCTTTTAATTGGTGAATTGAGGCCATTTACATTAATGGTTATAACTGTCATATATCCGTTTATTGTTGACATGTTATCTTTCTGATGTTGTATCTTAGCTTTCCATTCTGTTTAATTGTCTGTCTTGCTTAGTATTTTTTTTCCTATGTGTATCTAGAATATCTTTCAGTATTCTTTTTAGGTTTGGTTTGGTGATCATGAAGTTCTTTAGCTGTTTTTGTAATGGAAGTATCTTATTTCTCCATGCATTTTGAAGGATAGATTTGCAGTGTACATCAGTCTGGGTTGTAAGTCGTTTTCTTTAAGGATCTGAAAACTTCACTCCATGCTCTTCTTGACTTCATTGTTTGTGTTGAGAAGTCTGCTGTGATTGTGATATATTTTCCTTTATTGGTGACATGTCTTTTCTCTCTAACAGATTTTAATATTCTATTCTTATGTTGGATTTCTGGGATGGTGATTATTATATGTCTGGTTGTAGTTTTGTTTTGGTTAAGGCTATTTGGATTTCTATATGCCTCACTAATCCATATGTCAGTTTCCATATTCATGTTTGGGAAGTTTTCAGCTATTACTTCTGTAAATAGCCTCTTGATATCTTTTGTGCTTTCCCCTTCTTTTTATTTTATCCATATTAAACTTATATTGCTTTTCTCTGCATCATCTTGCAGCTGTTGAATTGTTATTTCCTGATTTCTTGTTATTGTTAGAAGATCTTTCCTGTTCACTAGGTGCAATCTTATATTTGAGGTCTGAGATTCTATCTTCACTTTTGTTGAGGCAGTTTTTGCAACTTTAATTAGAGTTTTTCATTTCCTGTATATCTCTTTGAATCTACTTAATGCATTCTGTTTGCCTCTTAAACTGTTCATTCAGGGATTGTATCATTTTGCTTTGTTCCTCTAATTGTTTAGCTGTGTCTTTGTTGGATGCATTCAGTATTTCTTTCACTACTTTTATCATTTCTTGTTTTATCTGGGAGAATATTTCTGATTTGAATTCCCTCATAGCTTCCTGTACTTGCTTCTTTATTTCAGTTGATATCATTTCATACATTTCAGGTGTATGTGTAATATTTTTTCTATGTACATGGCTCCTATTTATTGGGATGGCCTAGAGGTTTGAGGCTGCATTTTTGTCTTTTTTTGTCATTTTCCTATATTTCCAAGTTTCCAGCAATTTTCCAAAGCTTTCCCTCATGGTGCATCACTGGCTTGCTTCCCCCTTCAGTGGGCCTGGCTCCTCTGGTTGAATGAAGGTCACTGGGCACAGTCCACTCAAGCTGGTGGAACCTCTGGAGCCTAGTCCAATGACCCAAGGGGGCTGGGCAGGCACCCAGCCTGTGTGATCAATGGTCCCAAACCCTTCAGGGCTTGCCCTGGTGAGCAGCAACTCACCTTACAGCAGGGCGCTGGCTTGCCTCCCCCTTCGGTGGGCCTGTCTCCCCTGGTTGGATGAAGGTTGCTGGGCACAGTCCACTCAGGCCCATGGAACCTCTGGAGCCTAGTCCAATGACTCAAGGGGGCTGGGCAGGCACCCAGCCACCAGAATCAAGGGTCCCAAACCCTTCTGGATCTGTTCTGGTGATCTGCAATTCACCTTGTGGCACTTGGATCTGGCTTGGCTCCCCCTTCTGCTGGTCTAGTTCCCCTTGTTGAATGAGGGTCACTAGGTGCAGTCCCTTCAAACCCATGAAACCTCTGGAGCTGAGTCCATTGAGCCAAGGGGGCTGGTCAGGTACCCAGCCACCAGGACTGATGGTCCCAAACCCTTCCAGGTCTGCGTTGGTGATCTGTAACTTACCTGGCTCCATGTGATGCCGGTTTGGCTCCCCCTTCTGTGGGTCTAGTTCCCCTGGTTGAATGAAGTCCTCTGGGTGCAGTCCACTCAAGCCCATGGAACCTCTGAAGCCTAGTCCAATGACCCAAGGGGGCTGGGAAAGCACCCAGCTGCCAGGATCAAGGGTCTCAAACCCTTCTGGGTTTGTCCTGGAGAGCTGGTACTCACCTGGCAGCATGTGCTGCCGGCTTGGCTCACCTCAGTTAATTCTATAATTATCAGTCACATATACCTTAGTTGTCCTACCATAATTGAATAGACCTATATAATTACTATTATTCTCTTGGTTATGGTCTTTCTTTACATAATTTTGTTTAATTATGGTCTTCTTTGAAACAGGAACATACACTATGGAGAAACGAAAATCATTTGCACACCCAACCCACCCAGATGCCTGTTTCCTGAAGGCAGAGCTGAGGTGAGGTTCTCACACACAGGCCACTGTCCCTCAGATGTGACCACGGACCTCACAGTCACACTCCTCCTAGGAAGTCTGATGCACCTCCACCTCCTCCCCCTGCTCTGCACCTGAGCTGGGCCAGCATCATCACTGAGGTGTCCTGTGGTTAAGGACTGAGATTTCCTCTTCTGGATGTGATGTCCCATGTGCATCTGTTGTTTGAAAGACAAAATGAGGACACATCCAGAACACATCACAACCTGAGATGTAGAGATATAGCTCCTCTGTTGGAACTTTCAAATTCCCCCTCTAACAAATCCCAGAAATCTCTCATTTTCTTCTGTTTCCTTCTTCTCTTTTGTTTGGTGTTCAGTCCTGATTGTGAACATGTCATTTTCAATTACTGATCTTAGAACCCTGACTCATGTAAGAGTTGAAATTTGGCTGCTGAAATTGGGCCAAGCTTTCCTTTGAACCTGTAAGGCATACAAAATCATTACACACATATTCAAATCTACAACATTATGGAAAAAATAAACAACATAATTTTTCACGAGTCCATAAGATATGTAAAATTAAATATTGAATGATCACAAAGAAACCTGGAGGTACAGTACTACAGCCTTGGTCTAACCCCTAATCTTTTTAAGTGAGTGTACCCTAATGGCTTAAATAGAGGAAATAATATGGTTTTGGGAAATCCAGGAAGGTCAGAACTCTCTCAGGGGTAAAGACCACACGTTTCTTTAAGAGCTCATATTTATTCCACAGATTCAGGGGGTATAAAAATCAATGAAAGAACTTTGAACAGAGGCAGTCAATTTTGCTGCTTAGGCGAATTGTCTGGTCTCTGAGATTGACAGTTTTGTTACTCAGGAATCCTTGGCATGAGACTCAGTTCCCTGGGCATCTGCAGCTTTATCTTTAGAGGCTGTGACTCTGAGCATTCCTGAGCATCCATAGAGCACTGTGCTCAGCAACAATCCTCACACAGCCTGCTCTCCTACAAGTCAGGACATCCAGAGTCCCAGGGGAGCCCTGCATCCTGCTGCACAGGAGCTGGGGTATGGAGTGCAGGGAGGATGTAAGGGGAGATGGTGGGTGACTGGCACACAGCAGACATCCAGGAAGAGGTCACATCATGCTCCTCCAGAGGCTCTGGAATCTCAAGGGGGAACACTAAAAATGATCACACAAGGATCTTATAGGGGGAAGGGAGCACATGTCACTAAGAAATGGTCACAGACCATGGTCTTGACAGTAGACACTCAGGGATGGACTTTTCCAGAAAATTATCCTAATTGGATAAAAATATTCTAACTACAGAACAACCACCCACCCTTCAAGTATGATGCCAAGGAGATGAAATAGTTTATAGGAGAAACATTTGAAAGGACTGTGTCACACAAAGGAGCAGAGGACCAGGAATACAGCTCAGGGGCTCAGCATCTGCGTAAGTTAGGTACCAGAGTTAGGGCCTATTCTTGTATAAGGAACAGCACATTATTTTTATTAGAAGGTGGAGACTCTGGAGAGAAAATCAGGAGAAATCTTCCAAAGACCTATATCTGATTAAGATGGACTATCATAGTCATTCAGTACCTCCAGATTTTTGGGTCAAGGCAGAGTCAGAAGCATGACCAAGGATGTTTCCATGAAGAGACTCTCCAAAAATTAAAATTACAGTCAGATTAGGATGGTCTCATAGTCAAGGAAAATTTTCAACATTTTGTTCACATCACCATGAACTGCAGCAGTGACCCATGCAGTCAGAGGAACAGAAAGCACTTGGCCAGAACTGAATCTCAGAGCAACACTGCCAGACTCAGGATGGCCCAGTGCATATAACCAGCTCTCATCCTGGCTCTCCTCTTCTGCACTCCAGGCACACACACAAATCACACTGGGTGCTGGCAGGAGAAATGCACTTGCAGTCTGGGGTTGTGTGGGGATCTTGATTCTGCAGGCACCATGCAGATCTGTGGATCCTTCTGTACCTGATAACAAATTCCCTCACTGAGGGTCCCGGTGTTCCTACTTCTTTACAGGTGCCTGGGTGTGAGATGGGAAAAGCTCACCTCACCTTCCTTGTTCTTAGGCCTCCTATCTTGTCTGACATTTTGGGAGTCAATAGAAGGTCATGCTAAAAAAGTTACCCCAGGAAACTGAGACTCAAGAAACAAGTGAGATTTCTTTCAAAAGCTGAAGCGGCCAACCAGCTGAGGCCATTGAAGCAGCACTGCTGGAGGGCTTCAATTCCTTTGCTCTCTTTCCTTATATAGCCCTCTATGAGTTCAGAGGGTTCCATGGATACCATCTTTTTTTGCAGCACTATCATTGCTTTGGAATTTTACAAGGCCTCTTACAGCCCTGGTTATTTGACACACAGAATGTGGGCACTGGGCAATTTGGTTACCTTGAGATAAACATTTTTGCTCTCCTTTTTTTATGGCAAAATAAATGTGAAGAGGAAGTGCTTTTGGGGATATGGTCAAAGTTCCCCTGCTATTAAAATTCAAACTGCTAAGTAATAACTTATAAGGTATAACTGAGAGGCCATAAAATAAATAAAGTTTTCAAAACTAATGTTTGAGGGTTCTAGAAAAAAAAGGACAAAAGTCCCCCAAATAGTGGGGATTATAAATGCCCTCACATCAAGACCTAGCTTGGTGAAGCGCAAACAGACACCGTCCCTCACCTGAAGCTTACACGGGTTCCATAAGTAGCTAGGTTACAAACAGCATCAGGCTGACTCCTGGGAAAGCTCCATATTGGATGGGGTGCTTGATAGGGAGCACAGGCTAAAACCTAGATTTCCAGGGCTGCACCTTCATCCCTGCTGACACAGGCAAGAACCAGTTCTTCCTGCAGCTCAGTTTTCTGGCCACTGAGGACATGGCCATGTATTACATACAAGACACAGTGAGAGGGTGTCACTATGAAGAAAAAACTTTCATGCACAACATAATCTTCTATTTATTTGCACATTGTAACATTCAGCTCCATGGGTCTGGAATGCATATCTTAGATTAGGTAAATTAAAAAGGTGAAAGTTTCACTTTGGATCAGAGTTTCAGATGAGCTTTTCCTTGCCTGTGCAACCTTGATACTTCAGAGCTGGCGTCCTTACATCTCCTATAAAAGCATTTGGTCAACGACCTAAATTATTGCCTCTGGACACTCACTACATGAGATGCCACTATGTCCTTGTAGTACCATAGGTAGGGGACAAAACTTCAAAATAGAATTGTGGGGCATTGAAGGCTGGAATCAAAGCACAAACTGAAGCCATACACACAAGTCAGGTGCTTGGCATAAAAATAAACATACTAAAAACCATACTTCCTGAAAATAAATAATTTTTGACAAAGGAAAATTTATAAGAAGTCATAATGCAACCCTAAAACATAAAAATGCTGTAGGTATCCATAAAAACCTGTATAATGATAATATACAGCCTGTTCCCAGCTTAGTAGAAAGCATAACATGCATATGTGACAGATGAAATTCTTCAACATATACACAGAATATATATTCTACAAAATAAAGCTACAAATGCAATGATAAAATGAGTGAAAAATCTCAACACACTCTTCAGAAAAATCAAAGATCAGAAAGGGAAATAATAATTGAAAATCATGTACTATTATTAGTTACCATCAAGATAATTGAACTTAATCAAAAGAGATTTGCTGTGACCCAATGTGGCTCCTGAGCTTCTTGGGGTTAAGGGCTGTAAGAAGATGATAAAAATAGAGAAAAGACAAAGCTGGGGTCAGGTGGAGCCCTTATCCTCCTGATGGTAGGAAAGGAACTGTTCAGCCACTGTAGCACATTTATTTATATACTGGGAAAGAGGATGTCAATTTCAGTCCCTCTGCCTAGCAACCCATTGCTTTGCAGGCTTGGGCCTCTCGCCTTTTTGGTGCTGGAACAATTTGTTTACATAGCTGGTTTTGGTCTTTCTGTTTTTTCTGGGATGGCCTTGCTTTAGCCCCACATATGTGATCAATCTTCAGCTTCAATGGCTACCTACAGAGATTCCATGAAAGAAGGCATATAAAAGAATGGTGAAAATCACAGGGAAGAAAAAATAGAACAGCTAATGAGGATAAATTTAATCTAAGTATGTTTATGCATGTTTAAAGATGCAAAAAAATTCACTTATCTGTACATAAACACCAACTCTAATAGCAAATTAAACATATTTAACTAACTGCTCCCACATGTTACAAAAAAAGCAAAATTAAGTGTTAGTGAGGATACCAAGCATCATTGTGTATTATTTATTCCTGAGAAAATGTAAGCAGTGTGACAATTCTGAAACTCACTTCATCTTTTACAGTAAAAATGAGCAGCAGCATATGCTCCCACCACAGTTCCATAGCGAAGGCAGGTGACAGAAGGACAGTGTCACGGATAACCCGTAAATTGCTTCTAGTTTAATTTCCTAAAAACATATCACAGTGTGACCTATTTCCTAGCTGGCTGAAGTTCATCTCTGTTTTTAGGACACAGACCTATAGCTCTAGATTTCATACTTTTATTTGCTTTGTAACTTCAGTTGCTTGATGGAGTCAAGAAACATAATTAATTTGCACTGAGTTCAGTTTTGCTGTTCTGTCCTTCTCTCTGTTTTTTAAAAAAATATGACATCTACTCTTTCTCATGTAGCTGAATTTGAAAGATGATGCATAGCATTTCTTGCAGGAAGTTGAAACTTAGAACATTTAATTATGTATTAATAAATCCACTGAGAAAGTTAAACCGAAATGCATGTTCTTGTGTATTTATTTGTCTGACTCCAGGGACCAAATCAGGGCCACACAGATGATAGGGAAGCAGTCTACCACTGAGCTACAGCCCCATCCTTATTTTTATATATTGGGGCACTGCTGGATATCAGTGCTCAGCTGCTGTCCCACACAGAGTAAGGACAGCTCTGCCCATGTGTCCAGTACTACATGGCAGGTCCATGTGCACCCTTTTAATCTATTCGTCCATACTAATATTGAAATAAGTGTTACCTGAAGTCAGTCTACATAATTATTATATTCGTGGAGGGCAGGAAAAGGGAATAACACACCTCAGTTATGTACATGTATTAAATACCAATGATGAAGGCAATCAGCATGTACAGCAAACATGTGCCAATAAAAATAAAAATTTGAAATAAAAAAATAATGTGAATCAAGTGTCACATGTAATGAGAAGCTAGGAACAAAAGAGAGTTTCAGGAAAATGGATACACAGCAGTCCATGAATTGCCTAGAACCTGTCCCAGGCACAGATGTGGCTCACTAGCACAGCAGAGCACGCATCTTGTGTGGTCACATCTGCCAGTTTCCTAGGCCTCTTTTGTCTCCAAAGTAGACAAACAGCACTAATGACTGTGGAGATGACATTGGATGCTTGTGCCTTCCTGCTGAAGAGGTCACATACATAGTGAAACCTGCATCCAGCATCGTGCCTCTTCACACTAGAGGTCAGAATGCACAGTCCCCATGCCCAGGGTCTCTCAGTGAGGAGTGATGGAGCTGAGCTCTGCTCTCCACCATGACTCATTCAGGAATCCTCAGCTCCACTTATCTGACTCAGAGATGAATTGATAAGGATGTCAGCTCACATGGGAATTATTTAAGAAGATTTAATGAAAGTTATTGGTAGATTGCATCTCTCTGTGCTGACCTTAGGTAACCTGTGAAGCATTTGTTGTGGAACTCAGTAGCAAGGAATCATGAGGGTCCTTGCTGCTTCATTGTTGGAAAGCCTTTCATTGACCAATAGTAGGCAAGAACTAGACCCCTTTGACTGAGAGAGAGTTACCTAAAGACCAGTGCCATCAGTGAGTTGAGACCCTTTTAGTGGCAGGCTCTGTGCTCAGTTGTGAATATCAAGGGCAGCATTGTTCTCCACCAAGCGGGAAGTTGACAGCTCCATGTGTCCTTACAGCAACGCAACTTACTACAGAAAAAATGCATCACTAAAAAAACTGCAGTGTATTTAAACAGGCTACAAATTACACTACACTAGTGTAAATGTCTACTGTGAGGTAGAAAAAATGGTAAGGAACTTTGAGGTGAGAATAAATGTATTTAACATAAACCCTTGAATATACATTATTATGAGTACATGTCACATGCACAAAGATAAATATAATCAGATCAGTGTAATACTCTATAAAATTTATGAGATATTTTGTATATCCCAGAGTTTTGAAGTCCTCAGCTAAATTCCAAGAGATGACATAATTTAGCTGAGGGATTCAAACTCTGGAATATGTTAATGATGGTATGAGCAAATACAGAACAAAGAATGACAATAGATATTTACCAAGACCTGAAAGTGGATATATATATTTGCACATAGATTATGAACTGATTTTATGTGTTATGCACATGAACCTATGCCCGTGTGGTGTATGAACCTTCAAGTCCTGTTATCACTGAGACCCATGTTCTAGTATTCATATCTGTAAAGCCATCCTGTATCTGCAAGCATACACAGCTGCTTGACCAGCTCTTCAATTACATGACCTGTATGGAGTAGGAGGATTGGGCCTGGAGCAATGAACCCCAGGGACATCAGTGAGTTAAGGGCTCAGTCAGCATCTTTCACACAGAGGCAGTCCCAAAAAGGTGCACATCATCTCTCTCCTTGTGACCTTCATGTAAAAGAATGCACCACCTATGCAAATGCTTTGAGAGCTAAAAGATAAGCTCATATTGCACAATGGCTTAATTTCTTTTGTATCTCAATATTAAAGATATTATCAGAAATTTTTAAATCTATTCTTCAGGAACCTAGAACAATGCAGGCTGCTCCTCTTTCTAGTGCAGTCTCACATATGTGTGCTCTGGAAAATTCACACAGGATGATGTGGAGATGCTGCATCTGATTCAGGACTTACTGTGTTCTCCCACTGTCCTATCTCAGCTGCTGCTGCAGGATACCTGATCCAGGCTGATGAAGCCCTCATGGTCCCCCTCTCCCAACTGCATGTTCTCTGGTCTCTCAGCTCTGGGATGCTGCCCCTTCAGCTGGATGCTTCAGCCACCAGAAAAGAAACCGAGTGAATGTGTCAAGACAACCGATAGCAGAAACACAGCTTGTAATACACCCTTGACAACTCAGAACTTCTAAAGACACAGCCAAGAACCAGTTATCCATGCAACTGACCTCATTATCCATGGAAAACACCGCCGTGAAGTACTGTGTGAGACAGTTTCTGAGGGGAGATAAAGGGGATCCCAGACACAAAGCTATGTACAGAGTAGCGTGGATGAGTAGGGGGTGCCCAGGGCCAACAGCAGGTGCTCAGTACCAAGAAGAAGGGTGGGTATCTGACATCATGCGGGGGCTCATAGGACTAAATGGGAAAGCTCTGGACTCTGGAAAGACCCAAGAGTGGCCCAGGAGGAGGTGCAGAGAAGAAGGCTAAGAAAGAACACTCCCTTTTAGGGTCTGAATTTCCCTTTTGTCCACTGTGGAGAACACACAGTGCATCCTCTCCACCTCACATAAGAGTTCTCCAGAGCCCAAGCAATGAAAGGTACTTGTTGGTGACAGATTACATTTATACCTGCATTGTTTTAGCTCCCTTGCCTGAATTTCTGTGGGGTGCCAATACAAACTTGGCATATACTGAAAAGAAGCCCTAGAATCAGAAGAATTTAGATGCTGTGGAATACACAATATTCCTGGTCATGGTCAGAGAAAATCAAAGTGCTAATTTTGTCACCAGGCAATGGACAGTCTGATGCAGCAATAAACGTTTCAGTTTAGGGAAATCTACAATAAAGATGGAGACTTTATGGAATACAACAGGAGAATTTAGGAGTACTGATCCTTAACATATTTTGACAATGGGCATCATTTTGTTAGTGGTATCAAGTTGTATGTTTGTGTCAAAATACATCCCATTTATCCATCATTAATGTTAATACATATACTTGTGGAAGGCAATTTATTGTGGAAAGTTTAATGCAGATATAAGGAAATGAGATGCCAGATTTTTGAACATGTGTTTGTGAAAATACTGCTTGTCTCATTTGTGAACATAACACCATTGGGAATAATCCTGTCAGGTTCTCTGAGTAGAAGAAGACCTTTGACAAATGTCATGAAGCATAACCACTCTGTCTTGAAACTACTCCATCAGCACTTGAGAATTGTGCCAATGATTGTAGGATGAAATGTATGAGAAGTTCTATAAAATGTGCCTCATATCTCATTGATCATTATTCTTCTCACACTATGTTCGCAACAGCAAACAAATTACATTATCAAATACATTAATTACACACAGAAGAAGTAAAACAGATGAGGTTATGTGTTTATCACTACACAGACACATAGAAAGAAACCAAGTGTTCTAAACTATTATGATAATCCAAACACCTCTCACAGCATTCTCATGTACTTTGCACACTTCCCTCTCTGAAGGTATCTCAAAATAACTGGCCATATATGTAGGAGGCCATGCAAATAGGGCCTCCCTGTGCTGATGAAAACCACCTCAGCCCTCACCCAGCAGCTCTGCAGAGGAGCCCAACTCTCAGCACCCAGCTGTTCCATTGGGTGACTGGCACTGAGCACAGAGGGTTTTGCTATTTTAAAAGGTAATTCATGAAAAATAATAAATACCTAGTGAGTGAGTGGCATGAGTGGGATAAAAAATGGACATGTGTGACAGCTTTCTGAGCAGGATGTCTCTGTGTTTGTAGTTGTCCTGTGTGAGGAGCAGCTGGTGGAGTCCGGGGGAGGCTTGGTGCAGCCTGGAGGTTCCCTGAGACTGTCCTGTGTGGCCTCAGGATTCACCTTCGATGATTATAGCATGAGCTGGATCCACCAGGCTCCAGGGAAGGGGTTCGAGTGGATCTCATGGATTAACTATGATGGTGATAGTACAGACTATGCAGACTCCGTGAGGGGCCGATTCACCATCTCCAGGGACAACAGCAAGAACACGCTGTATCTGCAGATGAGCAGCCTGAGACGCGAGGACACGGCCGTGTATTACTGTGCCAGACACAGTGAGGGGACATCAGTGTGAGCCCAGACAAAAACCTCCAAGCAGGGGCACTTTGGACCAGAAGGTGGCGCTCGGGACACATGGAGCACGGAGTCTGTCCCAAGAGTATAGGTATTGAAGCATTTTACCCTTTCAGGTGGGCTTCCTGACATTTTAAACAATAATAGTATGGAGTAATAAAAAGAGCAAAGAATTAAAATCCAAGCTATGTAAAATGCCCCATAAAACCCAAAATAATTCATTGTCTAAGTAAAAAACTCCCAAAAGCAATTAATCCAATAAAATACTGTAATAAAATTAGGAAATCTGTTAGTGAAACTATGAAGTTTACATTTTCTATCCTTTGCATAGTGAATAAAAAATACTTTTAAATATTTCATAACATATATAAATAATTTAGAAATATACAGTGTAAATTTGTAAGAAAGGCTTTAAATACATGACCTTACATGTGTATCACAGACAATCGGCTGGCTATGGTACACACATAGCATGAATCTAATAAGGTAATAAAGAATAAACAATAATGTCAGCTGTATGATAACATACAAGTCAGTTTCTCATCTACCTACAGTGAAATATCACATCATTCTGTTGAAAAAATTTAAAACTACACACTTTAGTGAGAAATTAATTCAATAAAATTGATGATACTGTAAATCAAGGCATTCAAAGATTTGAATAGTCGTTAATTTTTCAGTTGATCCCAAAAATTCAAATTTTCAACGTCTGTTCTGGGACAACATCACTAATAAAGTTCACATATTTATTATTTCATACATTTACTTTTTCCCATAAAAGACAATTAATAAGTACCTGAGATATCCATATTTTATAGGGTTGACATGACACTGGATCAAATTTTCATGTATTTTAAACTGTCACCACAAGTGTTTCAATGTTGTAAATGTATTCAAACAAACACATTACATACAAATCAGAAATGGCACAGCACATATTTTAAATAGAAAACAACTGTGTGCATAAGGGAAAGAGAAAGCAGTGTCCCCTTAAACCAAGGCTCGCTGAGTACACAGGAATGACTATCTCCTGCTCAGAAAATAAGCTGATAACAGTTCCAGGTGAGGCAGGACAATGGAAAGGATGTTGTGAGTCCCTAGAGCTTTGTGCTGACCTTCACTGACCTTGACTGTGAGTCTGTGACACTGTGGAAGAGGGAATGAGTTGACAAGTGGGAAGTCCACAGCCCCCTGAGATTTGCCACATGTGACACTGATGGTTAAATTTGATTTCCTCAGGTGGTAGATGGAGGCTTTACACACACATTGTTCAACTAAAAAAGTGATTGAAATCCCTGAGAAACTGGAAGCTGCAACTGAAATATGGTTGAGTGTTTACATACACGATGATGCTAGTTTCTCATACTCTCTTGAATTTAATATAGGGAACAAAAATCACGTATGGAAGGAGGGGATGTTACTGAAGTCTGTAGACATATGAACCATACAGATATGTGGTATGATACCAAGAGGTCTTAATAAATGTGGTTCATTTACAATAATAAATACCATCATGAAAATCACAATGATTTACCATGCAAAAAATTTTGCTGGTATACTGTTATCTGCAATTAAGAAAATACCCAGTGCACCTCCCTTCTCCAAATATAATAAAGCTCTAATTTTGTTTGTAATATTTGTGGTAACATTGAGGTCTTACATAGCAGTTTCAGAATCCTTTGGATTATTATAAAGATTGTAATAAACTAAAGCACTCAATAATGATGTTGAACCACATGATGTTGTAAAACTACTCAGACACTAGAAAAGTTGTGAAATTAGTTTATAGCATCTGATTTCACAAATTGGTATCCAGGTTATGTGGCACAGATCATAAAAATTAAATCCTCAACTCACTGGACTGTGCTCCTATTCTTGTTCTCAAACTACTGAGTGACTGAGGGACACCCATGGACTTTTATTTAGAGGACTGAGCTGATATTATTGGACTAAATGCCCATTAAGGAAAATAAGGATTTATCTGATCTTTAGACTCATTCCAATATTTAAAAAAAAAACTAGTAAATAAAGACAAAACAGGACTTTTGGTCTTTTCTTTCTTGACAGCCACCACAAAAACTAGTTTAGTGAAATAAAGGGTTTCTTCCTTTTCTTTAAAAAGTGGTAAAAGTATGAAATTCTTCATTTCCAAATATCTATATATTTTTCTCCATCAGCACTGATGTATAATAAAATATCTACTTTTCATTGATTTCATTCAATTCAAAATATTTTATCTACAATTTTGTTTCCTGCATACAGACCAAGAGCACATTTAAAGGAAGGTGAGTGGTAGTTTCCTGTCAGGTTTGGAAATTTCTCCATATGATAATTATCCCTGATACTGTGATTTTATGTCTTTACTTACCTCTGAACTCTAAGTTTATTTTTAAAGGAGAACACATTCTCAACTTTTCAGGACTCAAATCATCACTTGTGTGAATTAAGATTGTGCTGTGTTTATCTGGCTCAGGTTCTGGTGAAGCTCAGGGAACCAGGTAATGGTCTGAATGGAAGATGGAGCCACAGTAAGGGGTGGTCAGTGTGAGCCAGGCACAACCTTCACCTCTGCAGGGATCAGGACCCACAGACCCTGCTCCTCACAGCCCAGGGGTGTGCAGTCCCCTCAGAGGGAGGCTAGGAGCACTCAGGGAGATCGTGGTGCCCAGGAGCCAGCCCTTCCAGGTCCCAGCACAGGAGAAGCTGCATGGAAACCTTGGGGGGACTTTAGCTGCTGAGACCCCGGGTCCTCCTCACTCTGCATCCTCTTGTGACCCAATTCCCTCTATGGAAGTAGAGTAATAATGGCCCTGTGTGTCTTTCATTATATCTTCTTCATGCAAGTGAGACTATATAACATTTATAATTACCAACCTGAATCACTAACAAACTTATTGAAATCATTTAGATAGCAACAATTTCACAAATTCAATTTTAAATCTTCAAATTTAGTGAGTACACACTGTTAAATCTGCAATCACCAACACAATGTTAGTGTGAATTATTTTCCTAAATGTCATTTTTGCTGTCACTTTTCATTCTTTCATTTCCCAAACCCTGGCCTGTCAAAGACCCCTACTTCCTTTGTGGATTTCCTCTCATTGGAAAATTCACTTAAGCTTCAAACAAAAGAGAGTGCTTATAGCTACATTCAATAATTTTCAAAATAATATGAATGTTTTTAATTTTATGCCACCCTGTGTGGTTAGGGTAGGAATGACAGGCAAGACACATACTGATGAGGATGCCCTGACATTAGAGCCCTTAGCACTGGGGATGAGATTGTGTGATTTCACAGCTGCTCTGCAAGTAGTTTAGTATCTTTTGATATTCACAACATGCATCCTTTGTAGGATTTATGCTTTTGGGTAATTTTTAAATTCTGTTCAAAGTTCACATTTGCACTAAATCATAGAAGCTGACGTAACTATAAAAATTCTTCATGGTAATCAAAACTTAAAAACTACCTAAAAGTCTACCAATTCAAAGAGGATAATAAAAGAAATTTTACTCAAATATGGGTATTCTTCACCCTTAAATAAATGAATTTAATATTCTTTTTACTGCACGAGTGTACATTGAAACATACTAATGAATGCAAACTTCCCATCCTGTGTCATGCTGTTGACATATAACATCTAGACATTTCAAAGTAATTGCACACTGAAAATACACCTATAACTTCCAGGGACTATAAGGACATGAAGTATGCAATGGATAATTAGAAATAGTTATAAATTTCCTTATCATGATGAACAAACAGATGAAGCATTGTTACCATAGAACAGAAATGATTTATTTTTGTTTTAATTTTTTATTTAAAGGAATAAAACAGAAAAAGGAGAGAAATATTGAAGAATTTCAAAAAAAACATAAACAGTAAGAAATCACTAGTTGATAAATTGCATATTGCTCTTTTAGAAATAGTTGTTCAAGTTACAAAATTAAAGCACAAAAGTAGACACTCAAGCAGTGAGACTAGAAACAAATCTGTTCAACAATCGAACAAGAACTAAGAAATATGGGTAACAATCCTGCACACATAAATATACATGCAATTATATCTTTTATAGCACTTCCTATTTTCACTTTTTTATAATAGCAATTATGCATTTTTTTTATTTAAAGAGAAAAAACAGAAAAAAGGTAGAAATATTACAGAATTTCAAGAAAAGAAGATAAATAGTAAGAAATCACTAGTTGAAACATTACATATTGTTCTTTCAGAAATAGTTATTCAAGTTACAGAATTAAGGAACACAAAGTGGACACTAAAGCAGTGAGGGTGAAAACAGATCTGTTCAGCAATCCAACAAGAACCTAGAAATATGGTCATCAATCCCACACATCTAAACTTACATGCAGCTATATCTTTTATAGCGCTTCCTATTTCCACTTTTTTTCAATAACAGTTATACATTTTAAAATTTTATTTAAAGAAAAGAAAAAAACAGAAAAAAGTGTAGCAACAATATAGAATTCTAAAAGAAAGAAAGAAAAAGGAGAATGAGAAAAAGCCCCACTAAGAAATTAGTAATTTATAAATTACATACTGTCATCCTGGATGTAGTTGTTCAAGTTACAAAGTTAAAGGGTACACAGTAAATATTCAAACAGTCAGACTACAAACAGTTCTGCTCAAAGATCCAACAAAGATTCAGAAATATGGTCATTTATTTTACACACTCAAACATACATGTAGTTATATCCCTTAGAGCACTTTCTTTTTCTCTCTTTTTTACAATAGCAATTAAACATTTATTACTCTTGTAGTTCTTACTTTATATACTAGAGACACAATATGATATTTATAAATATGATTCTTGTTTATTTCACTAATGAGGATAGTCTCAAGTTGTCTCTATTTGCCTATGAAGGCCTCAAGGTCATCCTTTTTTATAGCTGAGTAATATTCCATTGTATAAAAATGCCACATCTTTTTCATCCACTCTGCAGTTGATGGGCATCTTAGTTATTTCCAGGATTTAACTATCACAAGTTGTGTAGCTATGAACATGGGTGCACATATATTGTGATATGAACTTTTCAGTTCTTTGGGGAAAATACCCAGGAGGGGGATAGCTGGATTGAATGGGGCTTCCAATCCTAGTCTTCTGAGAATTCTCCATATGGATTTCCATGTACTGGCTTGACTTTTCCATGTTATATTCCAGTTGTTTCTTTCTGCTTGTACTCTTATTTAATTGCTTATCCTACCTGGTGGTTTCTTTCCATTGTTGTTTTGGAGATTGTGGTCATTTTTATCTCTGTCTAGTATGTCTTTCAGTACTTTTTCTAGGGTTGGTTTGGTGGACATGAATTTCTTTAGTTGTTCTTTGTCATGGAAGTATCTTGTCTCTCCATTAAATTTGAATGAAAGTTTTGCTGGGTACATCAGTCTGGGTTGAAGGTTGTTTTTTTTTTTCAGGGCTTAAAATACCTTACTCCAAGCTCTTCTTGACTTGAGGGTTTGTGCTGAAAATTCTGCTGTGATTCCAATTGCCTTTCCTTGATAGGTGAGTTGTGTCTTTTCTCTGGAAGCTTTTAATATTCTGTTTTTATGCTGTACGTCTGAGATCTTAATTATTATGTGTCTGGGTGTGGATTTATGTTGATTGTGACTGTTTGATGTTCTATATGCCTCACTTATTTGCATATCAGATTCTTTCCCCATGTTTGGGAAATTTTCTGCTATTATTTCTGTAAATACTTTACGTATGTCATTTACCTGGACTCCTATATCTTCACTAATGCCCATTATTCTTATATTGTTGCTCTTGGCATCATCATGAAGCTTCTGGATCGTCATTTCATGCTGCTTTGTTATTTTTAAAAGTTTTATCCTTTCCTGATCACTAACTGTGATCCTGTCCTCAAGGTCTGAAATCCTATCCTCAGCTTCCTTTAGGCGGTTTTGCATCTTTCAATACAATTTTTTGTTTCTTGGATGTCTCTTTCAGTTTGTTTCATGAATTCTGCTTGTTTTCTATAATGTTCATTCAAAGTTTTAATCAGTTTCCCATGATCATGTACTTTTTTCTCTAGTTCTTCTTTAGCTACATTCAATAACTCCTTTACTAAAGTTGTTATTTCTATCTTTACATGGGAGACTACTTCTAATTTTATTTCCTCTATAGCCTGATGCAGTTGTTTTTTTATTTCCCTGGCTATCTTTTCAGAGATTCCCGGTGTGTTACTTTTGGGGTACTCTATTTCAATGTTTCCTATACTTGCTTCTGGTGAACTATACGTTTGAGACTGCATTTTGCTTTTTTGTTTTGTCATTTTCACTCTGCCTGGTGTTTTCTATGTGTAGGAGTGAATCACACACACTCTTTTCAGACACACCAAAGTCTTACAGTTAGTTGTAGGGGGTTCTACTACTGGCCCTATTTATCCACTGTACACCTCTATTTTCAGGGTATACTCACCATACTGATACAGTCAATCTGGTGTAGTCCAAAGTTCAAGACCTTGGAGCAAAATTCCAAATTTTCTCACACTAACTGGATCCCGCTGAGATCTTCTGATGTTCCAGGTGGGAGGGTGGGCCCAGCTGAAGCGGTCCAGGGCAGTTTTCAGTCTTGGGCAGGCCTCCTCGATGTTCCCAGTGGCAGGGCGGGCCCACGGTGGTGGTTACCGGGCAGCCTACCCACAATGCAGGCTTCTGCTAAGTTCCCGCTGGCAGAGCAGGCCCTCGGTGGTGGTTCTGGGCAGCCCAACCTTGATGCAGGCTTCTGCTAAGTTCCCAGTGGCAGGGCGGGCCCTCAGTGGTCCAGAAATGGTTTAATATACACAATTTCCCTGAATTGTATATGTAAACTTCGATCTTACTGTTTGTGGGTATAATTCAAGCAGAATGCCATTAAAAAGATAAACCAAAAGTCAGAACACCTAATGCAGTTCTGGAGAAAACAAACAGTTCAAAAACCTAATTTACACTTTAAGATTTACTGCAAAATCTTAGTAACACACTGATGTTGATACCTTGCATAGATTTATAAACATAATACAGCAGACAAGACCTGGTGCACAGAAACAATGCAACAGAGTTCATTTCTGATGATACAGTGATTGAAAGGAGCAACAGGACAGTGTGTAATTAGAACTCAAAGGAAGGAAGACTTAGCAATTAGGAAATTTCCCAGTCTGTCCTAAGCATGAATGACACAAGATTTACTTAAGTGAACATTTGAGTCCTGTGAAGGGGTCATGTGATAGGGAGAGCAGCTTAGATGAGAGAAGCCAGATGCTGATCCACAGGAAAACAGGAAACTAACCCAAATGGCATTTAGAACCTGTCACTCCCACCACAGCACCAGAGGTCAGGGACCTGAGAGACTGACAGGGTCATTCATTGGTCATCAACCTGTGACCTCCATTCTCATTTGTCTGGGTTTTCTGAAGTGTCAGCTCAAACATTTAGGGGCCACATTGGTCACTACCCTCATGTGTGCACCAGTGTTTCCAAGAGAAATGTGGGCCCCAGCGACTGACACAGCAGTGTACACAGACCACGTCTGTCCATGGGGTCCATGGTGCACTCCCTGTACAGGGGCACAGATTCTAAGAAGTTTGGTGCATGGATGTCTCCATCTGGCTTTCAAACCAAGCCATGGCATTGAAGGCACAGGCAGGAACCACTGCAGGAGGGGGGACACTGCAGAGAACCCCCACAGAGGCAATGCAAGCACAAGGGTGGGTTTAGCTCCCACATAGAGTGGTGCCCAAGTATGCAGCCTCATCCAAGTCTGATGCATAGTTCATTCAGATGCTATTTATCTCAGACTTATAAACTAATACAGCAGAGGTTTCAAACTCTGGGGCCACTGTGAGGGAGTAAAATGAATTTAGTAAGAGATAAAACAGGATGGGAGACTGTGATTTGGAAACATGGGGCACTCTGTACTCCCATATTGGAGCACATGCACCCCCTGGAGTAAGCAATATCTTCCTGGAAATTTTCCTGGGCATCCTGAGCTTCTAGATGAGATCAGGGTTCTTGAGACACTAGCTGATTGCTTGTTTTGCCTCCCTGCACGGGAGAGACTCAGTGTGCACATCTCTGGCAAAGTAAGGATTTAGAATGAGGACATTTGGAGGCACACAGCTACCTCCTGCCAGACACCAACTCTGTCAGTGCCTGTTCTTGAAATTTTAGTGTCCAAAACTACAAGAAAAACCTGCATTTGGTGTAAGTTTCTCCTTGTGGTGCATTTTTACAGCTTCACAGTAGACACACTCACCCCTTATTATGCACATCTGCTATCCTCATACTCCTCATACTCTGATGCTCCAGCACAGACAATCTATAGTCATCCACCAACTGCTTCCAACTGCTCATCTTCTGATCCTATGGCCTAGGTTGACCTCTGTCCTAGGCAGTGAGTCTTGGTCCTATTTTATTAAGTCAGCCTGGTACCCACAGATTCCATATTTTTATTGCTTTTTAACATCATTCTTTTATGTTTTAACAAAATTTATTAATTTGCTGTTAATCCAGTTGCTTTTTGGTTATGGTTATACTGTTTGTTGTATATAAAGACCAAGTTTTTAATGTGTCTACCTGTGCAAGATGACAGTCAGCTCTCTTCGTAATCACCAGAAGCTTAGTATATTTAAATAACCATTAACAAACTCATTGAAGAGTTAAAATCAAATGATTTATATATCATTTCTGTTTGATTGCTCATTTCTGTTGTTTTGCTTTACTGGGGACTGCTCAGAGTCAGTAGGCAAGCAAGAAGCCTAGCACTGAGCTGTATCCCCAGCTCTATTTCCATACACTGGGAAATTAATCAGCATATGTGTCGGTGAATGCTGATGATAATCTTGTGAAGGTATTTTAAACAAATATTTTGTATCAAACATGATCACAGTTACCAGGTTTGTGCTCTTTGTGTGAATGTTGAAATAGAAAAGCAACACAGTATGCTTGTGAGTTGCTAGGAGATGGGATGCAGGAGGGAAGAAGTGGGGGGGGATTGCAGAGCCTCTGGACACACTGACAATGACACATGTGTTCACGACTGAGACTATGTGTGCCATTTTGCAAGTGTCTATGTGTGTTAATATTTCTGTGGTGCACACTTATCAGCAGTTTATGTGTTATATATGGCACAGATTGGCGATATGTAAATATAGAAAAAGAACAAGAGAGTTAACAACAGTTGAAAATAAGAGATTCATTATGAGGCATCCACATAAATGCTGCTTTTTTTTTACTTTCAACAAACAACAGAATCCAGTAATGTCACACATGTTCTTCCTGCAGAAAAGGGAGAAAGAATTATCCCAGGTGTGTGCGCTCTGTCAAGGTCCTGAAACAGGGAAGCAGTTTATTCACAACACAGGGGAGCAGAGGCCCAGATATTGGGGAGGACATTTACATCATATCAGCTTTCCTATAGGAAAAGAAAGAGGTTCTAACACTATTATGAATTTCAAAAAACAGATAAATTAAATAGAAATGTATTTTATGTGAATAGGAGAAATATATATAAGGACATGAAGAGATAGAGATACCATGACATTATCTCACAGTTTATTCTCATACTGTCTTGAAGGAAATCATTGTTGCCAAGCTCCCTTACTACTGTCACATCTGAGGTGGGCACAGCGCTGTGTGTGATTTTCTTGCCCAGAGCTCTCTATACAATAGGAGCCCATGCAAATAGGCCCTCCCTGTGCTGAAGACAGCCAGCCCAGCCCTCACCCTGAAGCACTGCAGAGGAGCCCAGCTCTCAATGCCCAGCTATCCCCACTCAGTGACCAGAACTGAGCACAGAGGGCTCATCATGGAGCTAGCCCTGAGCTGGGTTTTCATGTTTGCAATTTTCAAAGGTAAATTATTTAGAACAAAAAATGCTAGGGCATCAGTGGAAAAGTATGGGTTACACAGAGGACATTTGTGACAGTTTCCTGAGCAGGATATCTCTGTGTTTGCAGATGTTCAGGCTGAGGTGAAGCTGATGGAGTCCATGGTATGCGCCACTGCTCTTTAAAGCTTTCTAAGATTCAAACCTGGTTACAGGCCTAAAGTCCTGAGTGAATGTGGAGTGTGGGACCTGAGGAGTGTCAGCATTATTGTGCTTGGTAACACAGGCTGAGTTTCCTCACTAAGAGATGGAAGGCCAACTTCACAGGATGTGTGTAGGAGGGAATACCTTGGGTCTGTGAGAATGGAAATGCCTTCACCTGGCGAGATAATCTCACTAGAGTTCAGGAGTTCAGTATCCTCCACCTCATCAGGGTACTCCCCAATATCTCCATCCCAAAGCACAGAATCTAATTCTTTCTCTTTCAGCACCCTCACTTTTACTTCAAGTATATTTTAAGGCTGAGGATTAAAGTTATAGTTTATGGTGTAGTCAGGATTTACAAGGAAATAAAATTAAATCACAACACATAATCTATAGGATTATTTGATATTTTCACTCAATGAGTAAAATGCAGTAGAGTGCAGGAGATCTTTCTACACATGAGAGAATCCAGCTAAGGACCTGCAACTCATGGTAATGTCCTCAGAACTCCAGATGGAGACCTAGAGCTCATGACAATGTCCCATGAAGTCTGTGTCAAGGATCTGCACTGGGAAGGTCCAAAGCTCAGTGGTGGAAGCTAGAATGTCTGTACCTGCAGGATGAAGGATCTGAGACATCAGGCTGAGGCACCTGCACTGGATCTAGGAAGTGACACTCAAATAAGGGTCTGAACTCCACCAAGAAGTGCAGCAGTCGTCCTCTGTGACTGACAGGACCTGATCTCTTCTGACAAGGAGAATAGCTGATTTTCTATCAGGAAAACCACCATGACAATCTTCTCCAGGAGAATCAGTAGCAAGCCAACTCTCCCTCCACTTCTGCTTTTATGCTGCTGGCAACAATCCTCAGGTGGGACTTAACCCCCAGGGCCATGATGACTAAGTTCAGCCAGGTGTCAGAGCTGACCATAGTTAATTCACTGCTATGTGTATCAGGGAATAAATTATCAAGACTATTATGGCTTGATAGGACAGATAACAGCTATTAGACTTGCCTTTGGAGAAATAGTAAACCCAAACCAGTATCACATTCCTGGTGGGATTAAGGGATTGCAGTGTCTCCATCCAAGTCTTCAAAGATTCAGGGGTGCTGGTTTCCAGCACACCTTTATTAAGTTGATTTGACATATGCAGAAGATTGATTGGTCTTGGAGAATGTTAGTGAATGATCATAAATTCAGTCAAGTAGCAACTCAGATTGCACTTGCTGAGCAGATGTGGTTTCTTTGATGATGAGGTTGGTTCTGGGTTTTTGATCTCTTCACAACTGGGGTGGAGCTATTGATGTGACACATGTATTCTCCATATCAGCCACAGGCACAGGGGAAAGAATCAGCTTTCAGATGGCGAAATCAGCAGTCTAAGACCTGCTGTATCCTGACTCAAGACATATATACTACATTAACTCTCCATTCCTAGGTCACAACTGACTTCCCAAGGATCTTGATCACCTTTATCTCCCAGGAAGTGTCACTCTGGTCTCTTTCATTTATAATATCATGTCATTTGCACCACGTGAACCCAATGTGGGAACCATCCTGAACCTGGCAGTATACCATGTGCAAGCAAGGTTGTGGGACATATATCCAACTAAAATTCAAGGCCACTGTACCTCACTGTACCTCAGTACCTAATTATCCTTTCTAAGTTGAAAAATGAATTGTCACATGGGACTCATTCTAAAACCTGATGCATAAATCTGAGTGGGCCTATTTGTATTCTGGCACCAGCACAACCTCACTAAAGGGTTTGGCATTAGCATTTTACTGGATGATTCAGAAAGGTGCTGCTGAGTGTGGCCTAGGAGGAGGACAAGATCTGCAGATGCCTATGCTTCTGTGTAGACTATCCTGACGATGCACCAATTGATTCAGCAGATTGAATGAAATTTGGCTTGTCAGTGACAGATAGGGATGGTGTTTGGTTTCTCAGGCAGGGCACCATGGGTAATTAACAGCACAGGCTTTTACAATTTTGGAGGAACTTTCAGTCATCACCTGAAGATAACCACTCTCCATTTGAGAGGCTACTCTGCCCCTGCTACAGGACTCAGTGAAAATGAAAGGTTGAACAAAGGACACCAGGTTACCTTGTGATCTAAGCTGCCCATCATGACCTGGATGTCACTGAGCCACTCAGTCATATAGCTGGATGTGCACAGCAACAGCTCATCATGAAATGGAAGAGGTGCACACATGATCAAGACAGGGCAGCACCACTGGGCACAGCAAGGTATGATAATAAACTGTCCAAATGCCCAGGGGCTCCTAACCCTACTGTGTAGGCTTTAGTTTAGCAGCATGCACCAATGGCCTCCTGGCAGGTAGCTTGTGATCAGGGGCAGAGGAACAGAATGCTGTGACCTGGTTTACAGATGATTCTGTGCATTTTGCAGACACCACACACACATAGACAGCTGAAGAAGTGCAGCCCCTTTCAGGAGGTCTCTGGTGTGCAGTAGTGAAGAGAAATCATCATGATGGGCAGAACGTTGGGCAGTGCAATTGCTGATACATTTTGTCTTGAAAAACACATGGCCAGATTTGTGACTCTATGCTGATTCCTGTGATATGGTCAGTGGTTTCTATAGTGAGTTCAAGGAATCCTGAACTGCATGACACCCTGTCTCACAAATCAAATCAACCTTCTATGTCTCCTCTTTCTCCTCCTTATCTTCATCATCATCATCATCATCATCATCATCATCACCATCATCATGTGAATAGAACAATTTGTTCTGTGGACAGTGGTTAATTTTTTCAGCCATGATCTCATTGCCCAATTGACTCATGAACAAAGTAGCTATGGTGGTGGGGATGGAGTTCATGAGTATTAGACATTTTGGAAATGTTGCCTTGAAAATAAATTTTATTTGTTCATGGTCAGCTTAAATTCAGCTAAATTTCTGGAAGCTGAAAATTGCTGAAGCATTTCTATTGTTTTTGTGAGTTGTTACTGTTTTTTTGCTGGGTTTTTGTTTGTGTTGATTGTTTTTGTTGTTTGCTTGGCAGATGTGGGCAGCTTGGATGCCCACCGGCAGGGGTGCTCAGGTCATTGGAAGAGTGCACCAGCAGGTATTTTGTGGCATTGCTCTTCCTTCTCTATGTGTGTATAGAAAGTGAAGATACTTAAATTTCTATAATGTGAAGTTGTCTCTTAAAAAGTTTAAACTGTAGCCTTCTGTAGGTAATTTCCCCTTCTTATTGTAGTCAAAGACAGAGTGGTCCTTGCTGATGGCAATCATATTAGTTACAGGTATAGCTGGCTGCCTCACATCTATTGGCTCAAATTTTATTATCTAACTGTAAAGCTGCAAATTCTCCTTTGTATGACCCTGAAGGTACAGAATGTAGGGCATCTGACCATGAGTGATAGTCAGTGCTACCCATGGGTCTTCCTCCATCCCATTAGGGTCTCCTAAAAATGACTTTCAGTAAGATTCTCATTGCCTGGTTCAGTTGGCCTTGTCCCATCATGGCACACATGGCATCACAGCACAGTTTTTGAGTCCCTTCTGAGAGGCCCAAGTTCTCTGGAGCCACTTATCCCCACCTACTCTGAAGTGCAACTGCAAATGTTTTTAATTTTTCTCTCCACATCACAGTCATCTTGGGAGCCTCAGAAGAAATTTACTTACATAGCTAAGCACCCATCATAGAATTCCAAATGTTATAGAATTCTTGATTTTTTAAAGGTAGCAAAGTTTCAGAGGAGAGAAAAATCCAGACATGTTTGCAACATAACTGGGCTGAGAGCAAGTTTGGGTTAGGGATTAAAAATAAAAATGAAGACACACTCAGGAGAGGAGAAGCCTGGTGTGAGGAGGAACAGCAGCCACTCAAGCTGCTCTTGTTTTCAAGTGGGGTGAAGAACACTTTATTAGAGGGTGGAGTAGGAGCACTGAGGAGCAGAGTGCACCTGCTCACAGATGTGAGGCACAGGGTGGCCTTTTTCGAATGCAGTGACAGCGCCAGTTACATAAAAATACCTCACAGTGCTAGTTTGATTCTACCCAAGTCCCTATGTGCCTCTAACCAGGTGTAATCCATGGTAATTTGTCCCCCATGGCCACAGTTAATAGGTCCAAGAATCAAGTGATGGTGTTGGGGCACAATTAAATTATTAGTAATGGCACAGTTATAAAATGACTAATTTAAGGCAGGTGTGGTGGCTCATGCCTGTAGTCACAGCACTCAGCAGGCTAATGCAGGGGGATTGTTGTGAGTTCAAGCCTAGCTTGGGTCATAAAGTGACCTCAAGATGATGTTGAACTGCATAGCAAGAACTTGTGTCAAAAAAACCCCCATATGCACAAAGAAAAACAAAAGTCTAACTTATATAAGGTTACAACAAATTAAAATAAAACAGTAGCCTCTACCTAGCTCCTGCTCCCTGTCAGGTAAACACCCTACTGAATTCAGGCAGCCTGGATTCTCTGGGTTCAGCTGCTGTTTCTGATACTGTGAAGGTCCAATTTGACTATTTCTAGCTTACTTTTCCCTTAAGTATGAATGTATACTGTTTCTGACTGACTTCAAAGACTTTGGTGAGGGAGAAGTAATGCAGTTAAAAATACTTTTTAACTGTACTTGCTTTGCTTCAACCCTCTCCCTTCTTCTCCAGGATTTTCCTATATTGTGATAAACAATTCCATTCAAATAAATGTACATAGAGTTAACTTGCTTAACAACAGGTGACTGAATTCAATCCATGTGACCGATGTGTAATGCTTTGTAATTCTAGCTTGCAAACTGAACCCAAAACTGCCTCAGTGCTGATAATTTGTATCTGAGATTCCCATCAGCCTGTTAGCACAGTAAAAAGATGCTTTCTAGATTTCTCAGTGCAAAGAGTCTTCCATTTAATTCAATATTGTTTTCTCTTTTACAGTGGAATTGGGAATGGAACAAATTACTACTACCTCTAGTGGCCTACAAACAACATTTGTGCTTTTTCTTACCACAATCATGTGCTCTGCTGGCCTAAATGTCCTAGTTCTGAAGGAGCAAGGAGGCTTGCACCATGCAGCACAATGATGATTTTATATACTTGGAAGCCTAGGATTTAATCTGGTCATTTTGTATTCTTCATGCCTCTGAGGAAACAACCTAAAAGGGAGTGGTAGTGTGGCGAGGGAGACTGATTTAGACTATCTAGTGTAAACCAGACTATTACTCTGTTGTTCAGAAAAGAAATACAATTCTTGTGGTGCAGAAAATCCCACAAGGGACCTCATTACCATGCCCTAAGATCAATGAGAAACTCTAAATACAGCCCAGCAGGATGTCAAATGATCCAGAAAGTTCAGAAATGAAGTTACAGTCACTCCATCAGGAAAAGAACCATGACATGCTGAGGTTTTTACTAAAGGCCAGGGAAATACAGAATGGATAGTGAAAGAAGATAGTTATAAATGCCAGCTATAACTCTGTGACTAGTTATAAAATGAAGATGGCTTTTCTTGTTGGTTAGATTTTTTTTGAGACCAGATGTTGGTTGTCCCTGAGATCATTATGTAGCCCATACTGGTCTTGAACTAGTGTTGATGCTCCTCCTCAGCCTCCTGAGTTCAGGGGTGATTGACATGTGCCAATACTCCCAGCAGGATCAAGAATTGTTGTAGTCAGGGATTGTGAGAACGATTAGAATCAGGATATGGAATTTACAATATTATTTCATGATTGTCACCCAGAGTTAACACAAGAAACTGCGAGAAATATGTCCACAACACCAAAGACATAGAATATTCAACGGAGGGTCTGAATCCCACAGCAATGTCCCACATGAGTCCAGATGAAGACCTAGAACACATGACAGTGCCTCCCACAATTCAAACAGAAGTCAGGTTCCTTTGCCCTAGCTGAAGACATAGAGGAAGTAGTTTTTGGTGCTCCTGCTGTGAGAACCAATGAGTCTGTCATGCTATGATGCAAAATATGTATGTGAAACATAGTAGACAAGAACTGAAATTAGAATTCTTGTTATGGATTGGAAACTGGTGGTCAACTTAATGCCAGATGGATTACATCAGCATGGTGCTGAGCTTAGATATTCCACTTGAGGAAAGTTGCCAGCATAAATATAGATGTGCAAAAGGAGAGGATGACACACTAAGGCATTGAGAGTTCTCCCACTGTTGCTGTTTGAGCCATTGGTTCTCCTGGAGAAGCTCTGGTCCCAACATCATGCATTGCTTCCTGGATCCAGTGTGGAAGATATGTGCCACTTGATCTCCTGGATGGCTTCCTGGCATGTCTCGACTATGCTTATTGTCAGAGGAGCTCGGGGCCTCCATGTTGCTGAGGATGGCTGTTGTGCTTTTCAGGACAGGCCTGGTCTTTGTTTTGATTATGACTTCTTGGCTCCAGTGTAGAGCCCTCAACCTACCAGCACAGCTCCTACACCCCACTGGCATAGACTTTCTAGCTTCCACCGCTGACCTTTGGGCCTTCCCAGCACAGATTCATAAATGAGACTGGCATGAGTCCTTTTGTGGGTTCTAGAACTCCAGTTACCTTCTTGTGCCAATGGACTGCATTGAGGGAACAGTCTCCATCCAGGAGCAGAGTCCTCACTGTTCTCCCCATGTTTACAGAAGGTGGCCTTCCTCCTCCATACCACTCACATCTCAGCTCCCAGAAGGAACTGGGTCTGTGTGGAACCGTTTGAGTCTAGAACCCTGGGTTCTTACAGAATATAGAAGCTCTGTGGCTCAGCCAAATGGACAAGAGACAGTTCTGGGTCCTGCAGTAGGTGACCACTGGCTGCAATGAGCATTTAGGCCACAACAGGAAAGGGACAGTCCACTGTGATTTCATAGTGATTATCTCCTTCCGAGGTGCCTGTCCAGAGAGAGAAGCAGGAGTCAGGACCAGCTTGCAAAAGACCAGGGAGCATATACACCTCACTCGCACTGTCTGGATTGTCCATCATGGCATCAGGTGCTCACTGTCTTCAACTTCCTCCTGTAGCAGGGAAGAAGACAGCAAGATAAGAATATACTTTTTCCAGGAATTTCAGAATATAACTTTTCCCTTCAGAAGCACAGCTCTACTTTGGCAAATGTCTAATAACCAGTTCTCCTGTAGCTGAGAACTGTGACTCCCAGGCTGATAGTTGTGTAAGGTTGGTGACACACATAAAGAGACATCATTCTGAGGTCAGAACAATCTTTCCACTGGTTGGGTCTGATCATTGGAAAATAATGACTTTATAAATGATTTCTCATCTATCTATCTATCTATCTATCTATCTATCTATCTATCTAATCTCCTTCACATACATTTTTGTGGGAGGGCAATAACAACTTGTGTATGCTGGAAACAAAATGGTGAATTTTAAGAACTTAGATGCATTTTTGTGTGTGTGTCAGGGATCAAACTCACGACCTTGCATTTACAAAGCAGGCACTTACACCGCTGAGCCAAACCCCCAGGCCAGAACATAGATGCTTTACAATACCCACTTCTCATGATGCTCACTGTCATCCAAAATTAACTTGCTTACTTTTCACCATGAGAAGTGATGGACACATGAAAGAATAAATGTTTCAGTTTAGAAATGGAGAGGATAGGAGAAGATACAAGAAGGAAATTTTATGGAAAATTATAGGAAAATTTATGAGCCCTGCTCTATTACATTTTGACAGTGAGGATGATCATATCAATATTTAACAAGTTGCAGTTTTCTGTCAAACATATCTCACTTATGTATTATTAAAAATAATAGGTATATAATCGATATATAATAGGTAACTAAGAAGGGAAAGGTTAGTACTGAGACATATAATAAAAGGAGCAGTGAGATTCTTGAACATACTCTTGAGAAAATATTCATTGTCTATGTATGAAAATATTGGGATGCAGAAAATTATGGAATATTCTCTCATTAGCAGAATAAGTCTGGAAAACATCAGACCTGTCCTCAATGAGCTTATCTGGAGGTCCTCAAAATTCCTCATGCTACCTCCACCTTGGTACTCATAGACAGACCCCTCTATGTCATATTATGCTAAAAATGATTGCCAAAGACTTATTAAACCATAGATCTGGTGCCAAACTAACAGAACAGTCAGCTGTTAAACAAACAAATATTTGGTTTAACTATGAGCACGTGGGACACAGTTCTTTGAGTAGTCATTAGCCCAGGTCACGACAAATTTCCTCACATGCTATGTATTGATCCAAGTGTGTTGTGAGTGTCAAACCCTGACAGGAAGCCAGGAGACATGGTGAGATAAACCTCCTAAGAGCATGTTGATGATTTAGAGTGGATTCCTTCATTTCCAATGACCCAGTGAGTAGCAAAAGCAACAAGATAAGGTGGAGAATCAATTCAAAAGGAAAGGGAAACTTAAACAGTTGGAAATTTCCTAGTGTGGTCATGGTAGTAAAGAAAGTGAATGAGTTTCAGGGTGAACTGTGCATCAGATAAAGGGAACATGGGATCAGAGACCATCATGGAATGGGAGATGCCTGATGCTGCTTGGACAGAAAAATAGAATAATGATCCAAATCGATCAATCTATCACTCTCACCACAGGCCCAGATTGCAGGGACTGGAGGGAGTGACAGGCCAGAGATGGCTGAGGTGTCCAATTTCTTGGATTCATCAAGCCACAGCCCCACACATATCAGAGCCACCTTCCACTGTAAGCTCACCTTTGCTCCTGTGTGCTCAAGTATAATGTGATCCTCAGTGTGTGACACTGAGGAGAGCACAGACCATGTGCAAATGCACACATGCCCAGAGATGTGGGGCATGGACACCTCCCTCTGGCTTTCAACACAAGAGCCAGACACCTGCAGGCATGGGAATGAATCCCTGCAGAAGGGAAGGAGGTGCAGAGACCCCGCAAAGGCAATGCCAGCACACTGTGGAGTGAGAACCATGACAGAGAGGCACCGGAGCTCAGGGCCTCAGAGACCTATGTTGCCCCATTTTTCAAAAGGCTCCTGAGCTTCAGAGCCCTGGGATGGAAAGCTGGTGAGGCCTTCCCCTGCCAGCTCTAACTCACACCTATGTGGACGCTTGCAGGAGCTGCTCTCCACAAACCATGTTGATAGGGTGACAGGGCTTCATGAAGTGACAGAAAATCACAGTGACATAAATTCAAAGGAAGATACAGAACCCCGTGCAGGGAAGACCTTGGTAGGTCCAGCTGAGTTTTGGCTATTGTTGGTACTTGTTACTCCTTTTGGGCAACTCTTTAGAATGGCAATGTTCACTCTATGCCAGGCACATGACTGTGTTTGGGAACTAACTAAACTTAACTCATTTAACTTTATGAATACCAACTGGAGAAAGTCATATCCAAATGTCACCTATGATTTATTTAAGTGGTATTTACCACAGATTTTAAATTGGTTCTTGAGAGATTGAAATCTTTGGGCCAAAAACAGGGCCAGTGGGATCTGTAGAGACCCAGGAGTGGCCCCGAGGGAGGCACCCAGAAGGAGGCTAATGACTGACATTTTCTGGTCTGTGTCCCTCTTTCTTAGCATCATACCCAGTTTTGAGAACTTAGAGTGCATCCTCTCCAGTTCACATGTGAAATTTCCAGACCCACAGAATGAAAAGAACTTTGTTGGTGATAGTTAGAATATATGTATATATATATATGTGTATTTTTATATCATTCCATGGTCATCTGCTTCCCATGAACTTCAGTGCTAGGGAAACATCAATTTGTACATACTGGAAAAGAAGACAGTGACTCTTAAGAATTTTGATGCTTTGGGAAATCCAGTTACCATGAGCACCACCATCATCACCATCATCTAACATTGGTCTGCTAATCTCATCACGTGATGAGGCACTGTCTCATGCAGCAATAAATCATTCAGGCTAAGAAAGGCTAAAATAAAAGAAGTTATAGGAAGGCGGTTTTATCATTAAAATCACAGGAGGATTTATGATTACTGCTTCATTGCATACCTTGAGAAAGTGCAGGATTTCATCAATGTTTAACAAATTGTATATTGCTTTCAAAATGTTTCAATCATACATATGTATATAAATTAAAAGTTTAAAGCTTATTGAAGTGATAAAAAATAAGATTCCATACTCTTGAACATATGCTTGAAAAAGATACTACTTGTCTATTTATTTATGAAAATATTTTAAAGCAGAATATCCACATCTGAGTCTTTCCTTAGAAAATGTCTGGCACGTGTCATGAAGCATGACCACTCTACCTTGAAATAGTGCAGGAAGCCATTGAGCAGTGTGGGAAGGATTGTAGGATCAAACACATAAGATGTTTTCATAATTCATGAGCTGATATCTCAGGGGTCTACTATGCTTCACACTATATGTACACATGGGCAAAGATATGAAACTGCCAATCACATTAATTAAATACAAATGAAACAATGACATAATCAGATGAGGTTCAGAACCACTTAGATTGATAGAAGGTTGCCCCCTAATCTGAAAACTAAAGGAGTTAGTGGGGCCCAAAATGTACAAATCACCCTGTGAAAGGGAAAGAGGAAGAATTGTCTAAAAAGGAAGGTAGAGGACATTGCTAATAGTGTATAAGGATTTAAAATCCACATTATACTTATCATTTTGTTTAGTTTAATTTTATTTGTTCCAGTTTGTCTACTTGTACTAGATTTGAGGGCACAAACAGCTATCATAAATGTAGCAGGATATACTAGGGTAACTATCTTTAATTTCCTATTAACTTAAACTGAAGTCCTGTATCACTTACACTGTCTTACTATGACTGATCTTATTTGAATCTGGTTTGTTAGATTTCTGTTTTGTCTTGACTGATTTTATTCGAATCTGGTATGCTTTATACTATCAAGTCTGAGAGTAGAGGCAACTACTCTGAACATGACAATGTTCAATAGGATACCCATTCTTATTTCATTATTAACTGGTTTTGAAGTCCAATAATGTCTCCAATATTTTGTTTTTATTAATATTGCTATGTACTGCTGTGTTCAATTATACTTTGCCTGATGTTATAGACAACTCTATTGAAAATAACAAAAGACATCATAGTAACTAGTGTAGATCACATAGTATTGTGGTTTTATATGATTTTTTCATTTCGTGTTTTTCTAGAAATTTGTTTTGTTGTCTTGTTTTGATTTCTTTTTCCCTCTAATACAGAAAGGATAGGTATCCATGTAGAGATATAGACAACTATTTGGAAGAAAACAAGTAACAATATGATAGACAGTGAAGATCTCTGCTGATCTTGCTTTGAAAACTGTGTTTAATAAATTGTTTTCTTATCGTATTTTTGTTATGTTTTGTTATGTTTAATTTTATCCTTTTCAAAATAAAAAAAACTCAGATGAGGTTGTCTATTACTATGCAGACATCTATGAAAAAACCATGTTTTTGATAGAATTAGGAATATAACAAAACACCTCTCAAAACCCTCATGTGCTTTAGGCCCTTAACTCTCTGAGTCTGCCACAATAGAACTCTATATATAGGAGGCCATGCAAATAGGGCCTCCCTGTGCTGAAGAAAACCAGCCCAGCCCTCACCCTGCAGCTCTGCAGAGGATCACAGGTTTTGTGCTCATCTGTTCCCACTTGGGGATCAGGACTGAGCACAGAGGATCACTATCTATGTAGTTTGGGCTTGGTTGGGTTTTCCTGTTTGCATTTCTGATAGGTAAATTATTGAGAACAAAGGATATGGGATGGGGAAGTGGACATGACTGGGATAAACAGTGGACATGTGTGACAGTTTTCCTGGAGAGAACATAATGTGTTGGCAGGTGTCCAGGGTGAGGTGCAGCTGGTAGAGTCCGGGGGATGCTTGGTGCAGCCTGGGAGCTCCCTGAGACTCTCCTGGGTGGCCTCGGCATTCACCTTCAGTAGCTATGTCATGCACTAGGTCTGCCAGGCTCCAGAGAAGGGGCTGGAGTGGATCTCATCTCTGAAAATGGTAAATACATAAAGTACGCAGTCTCTGTGAAGGACAGATTCACCATCTCCAGAGACAATGGCAAGAACATGCTGTATCTTCAGATGTGTAGCCTGAGCCCCGAGGACACAGCCGTGTATTACTGTTGGAGACACAGAGAGGAGACATCAGTGTGAGCCTAGACACAAACCTCCCTGTAGGGGCGCTCATGCATAGCAGGGGGCGCAGTGGTCCATGGTAAACCAGGCCTGGCCCTATGAGCAGGTGCAGAGGCGAGGGCTCCCTGTGGGCCTCCAGTTTCACTCATGTGCTATTATCACAGGATCTGAGCAGATCTACAATGCAGGAGCTGCAATAAAGCACCCAAGTCCAAGCAAACATCCTCTGTTGAATTTAGTTGCATAAGTGCATATTCAAGTTCTGACTTTCTCATTTCTGTATGAATTTCTCTGGTGGGTAAATGTGATTTGTATACATCTCAAAGTAATGTGTGCATTTTGCAAAGTTAGCATTCTTTTCAGTGTGAGGTCATCATCTTCTAAAACTGAATCTGCTCATGTAGTCAGAATTATTAGGACTGTCTCATGGAGGAATATTTAGGGGGCTTAAGGAATTAAAACCTTTACTGCTCTGTTCACGGGGTCTGAAAGCACACAGAGCTCTCTCCTCATCTTGGGCTTTCGGGAGACCCGGTCCCCAAGCTCAGCCTGAGGGCCATGTGTGTCCGTGTGTTCAGGGAGGAGAAAGAGGAGTGGCCAGACTGGAGTCAGGGCGACGTCTGAGGGTCTTGCTGTGATCTTTCTCCCCAAGGAGAATGAGCAGACTTTGAGTCTGTACTTTTCCTCTGAACCTTAGAAATTGTAAAATTTTAAATTACCATGTAACCATTTGCTATATCAGACTCTCCCTCCCTCCATCCCCATACCACATCTCTTTGTTTCTCATTTCTCACATATCAATATATATATATATATATATATATATATATATATATATATATATATCAGCCACATAATGGAAAATAATAAGGTAAAATCCTCCAGTTTCATAAAACCTATATTTTTTCTAAGAAAAATCACTTAATCTGCCCTTACACATTTTTGTTATTACATCTAAGGTAATTCTGTATTTACCAGCCACATATTTATTTGTAAAATTTTCCAAAGTAATCTATTTTACTTCTGTCCTTAGAAATGTCATTCTTGTTAATGTTTTCAGGACCAGGTATGGATCCAGCAGCAAAAAGACGTTTCCACACACATCCATGGCTTCTGACGGCAGAGCAGAGCTGACATTCTCACATATCTCTCAGATGAGACCAAGGACCTCACCCCACACTCATCCTCAGAGGCTAACACACCTCCACCTCTTCACCCTGCTCTGCTCCTCACCTGGTCCAGCATCCTCACAGATGTGTCCTGTGGTTAAGGACTGAGATTTCAGGTTTTTGATGTGATGTTTCAGCTGCATCTGTTGCTTGTGGCCCAGGACATGTACATCTTCCAGAAACTGACCTCACCTGAGATGCAGCATGTCCTCTAGGTTGAATTTTTCAATTGTAGCTACCTGCAAATCATTGAAAATGCTGAAATGTTTCATGAGTTTCCTTATGTTTCCTCCTATTCTGTTATCCAAAGTTCAGTCATGATTGTGCAAATGTCATTTGCAACTATTGATCTTAGATTATTGATTGAATTAAGAACTCAAATTTGGACACAGCAGGTGTTTCTTGCTTTGTTACAACTTCTAAAACCATTAAACACTCTCACATGTTCAAATTTATAAAAATTTAGAAAATATTAACATCACATGGTGTTCACAAGACCATGAAAGAAATGAAATGCAGATTGATGGGTCACAGAGAAAGTTGGAGAGACAGAAAGATCCAGAATCCCAGCTGAGACCTGCTTCCTGGGGCAGAAGGAACCCAAAGGCACACAGTGGAGGGGGCACTGAGGGCAGATGTGGGAGGACTGGAGAGTAGGAAGGGACCAGGGTAAGATGAAATCCTGCTGCTGGGGACACTTCAACCCACTGTTGACCTTCAGTAGCCCCCAGGATATCAAGGGGGAAGATTTAAAATGATCGTGCAAGGCTGTGCCAGTGGAAAAGGAAGTCTGATTACTGAGAAATGGACACAGAGCCAGGCTAAGAGAGAAGACACTCAGGGAAGGACAGGCACTGAAAATTATCCTAGTGGGAGGAAAAGTATCCTCCTAATCACACAACACCATTCATTCTTCATGGATGATGTGAAAATGTCAACATAGTTTCCAGGAGAAAGAAAGTAAAGAAAATTCACTGTCTCCCAGTAAGACGCAGGTGTGAATGAAAATGAGTCAAATTTTTGCGCTTTCTGTGTGACAGTCACAGGGAAAGCAAATCAAAGAGAGCACAGAATACTACACTGTCATGTACCTCTGTGCGAAGGGAGAAGGTTAGAGTTGAAGGAGCTGCAGGATCAGGTCCAACTGAGAGCAGAATTTAGCGAAGCCACAGACAGCAGAGGGGAGGACAGGATAGCCCTGCTGCCTCTGCCTCCACCTCCTGCCAGACCCTTCTCAGGGTCCTCAGGATATCAGGCTCTGTGATTCTCACCCCTTTGCAATTTATGCTTGTTTCTCTGATGGACTCAGAAATCTAGGACACTCTCAGAGAAAACTCCTGATTTTTCCCAAAATCTTCAAATTTCTTCACAGCAATTCCTAAATCAGTGCAATTGCATCATTTATGACCCACTCAGTTTCTTCCACTATACAAACTGACACATTTTAGTTACAAATTTCTTATCATACATAGTTAGTATTTCCTAAATATTACCAATATAATCACTAAGAAACATCAGGCATGAGACAGTTTATCTGCATTCATGTCATAAACTGTGTTTCACTGGAATCTGAGGAAGGGAAACTCAAGAATCACAGAGCTCCTGTGTGTCCATCTCTACACACACCCCTGACCTGAGTGTTAACCAGCAGCACTGCCGCTCCTCTGTGGTGCTGCGCCTTCACTTTCTTGACATGACTGTAGTGTAAAGCCTCATTTCTTCTCAAATTCATTTAACAAAATTCATCTAATCTTGATTTTTAAAATTGTTACCTAATGGAGGTGAAGAACCATCAGCAGAGCCATCCCCACCTCCTAAGCATGAAACCCAGCCCCATCACAGTTTCTGGTTATTAACTCACATGTCACTCATATCGTACAGGTATTTCACTCAGATTTTCCTCTTCCTCTTCACGTGTCAGTGTGTTAATGTTTTGGTTCTTCCACCCCAAGAACTATAACATGACACAGAACATGGGCAGTCATAATAATAAACTCACAAGTGTAACATGCACTGTCCTAAGCATAGTGACCAAATGCAACCTGAACTTGCATGGTTTTAGGACAGCCTGGGACCACCTTAGTGTTTAACAAGTGTATGCATAACTAGGATAGTTTTCTCGTCTCTCTGTGAGAATATATTTCATTCTTCCTACACATCCATCACTGCCATGCAATTCAGAACACAGATCACAATTTTGGATGCAGGAATAAATGTGATCTCGCAGCAACAAGTCAGAGATGTCCAGTAACAAAGATGAAAGGCAACGCACACTCAGAAAGGGACAGACTTTCCCACTTCTGGCTGTCAGTCAGTGTTCCCCTTGGTGGACTCAGAACAGCTCCACACCTTGTCCAGATCCTAACCAGAGGCCCATGTGAAGCCTGCTGATCTATTTGTACTTGTTCCCACTGACTCCACTGTTACCTGCATTCAGGCCACCTCCTTATTATTAGATTTGGGGAGGGCAGGAAAGGGGGTTATGAAACCAAGTTGTGTTATATGCATGTCTTAACTTCCCATAATAAATGCATTCAGTATATTCTGCAAATATTTAGTAATAAAAACTAAACATCTTAAATAAAAATGTAAGAATGGGCAACAGGCTGATATGTGCTGGATTTGTGTCTCTGTTCATGAAATGACATGGATAAAAGTTTCAAAATCATGGATTCACATCTCTCAGTGAATTGAGAGGGCACCAGGCTAAAGTGTAGAGAGCTGTCCCAGTCACAGATGTGACTCATTAACACAGCAGGACATCTTCATTGTGTGGTCACAGATGAGGTTCCCATGGGCTTGCTCCATCTCCAAAGTAGACAAATAGCACTCATGGAAGTGCTGATGTTGGACGCTGGTTTCTCCATGCTGAAGAGGTCACACACAGAGTCGCTCCTGCATCCAGCATTTGCGCCTCTTCACACTGCAGCTCAGAATGCGCAGTCCCCATGCTCAGGGTCTCCCAGTGAGGAGGGATGGATCTGGGCTCTGCTCTCCATCATGACTCATTCAGGAATCCTCAGCCCCACTTCCTGACTCAGAGACAGATTGATCAGGATGTCAGGTCATGGAAGAATTCTTCAAGGAGATGTAACAAATGGAACTGTTAAATTCCAACTTTCATGCTGACCCCAGGTAATCATAGATTTTTTGCTGTGGAACTCAGTAGCAAGGAATAATGAGGGTCCTTGATGCATCATCATGGAAAGCCATTGAATGCACCAATAGTAAACAAGAACTGCACCCCTCTGGGTGAGTGACAGTCCCCTGAACACCAGTGCTATCTCCACCACAGCTGAAATACTTTCACCTGCTGGATGTGTTCTCTGCTCTGAGTTTAATGTGCTGAATTGTTCTTCATGATGCAGCTCCAGGTGTCCTCACAGCAATGTACCTTTCTAGAGGAAAAATGCATCAGAAATCACTAAGTTGTATTGCAATGAGCCTACATATTACACTACACATCTGTAAACATCTACTGGGAGGCAGAAAAAAAGTATAAAGAATTTTGAGATGAAAACAATATATCTTCACATAAACCCATGAACATACATACCTCAGTGTATTTTACATGCTCAATGAAAAATACAATAAGATGATTTGTATTATGTAGGTAAAAGTCTATAAAATTAACATTTGTTTGGGAGAAATTGTTGCCCAATTCAATGAGATGACAACATTGTGGTACTGGCCTCAAAACCTTGGATTATGCCAGTTATCCAATGAGCAAATTAAAAGAATGGAGAATGTGCAAATCATTTTGAGCAAGGACCCTGAAACAGACGTGTAAATATGAACACAGAATGTGAGTTGATGTTGTGTTCTATTTACATGTACCTATGCACACGTGCTGTATACACCTCACAGTATCCCTGGCACCTATGTGCTTATTTTCATAATCCTAAAGTCATCCTTCATCTGCAGATGCAGCCAGATCCCTGACCAACCTATTTTCTACGTGTCCTGTCCTGGAGTAAGAGTATTGGGCCTTGAGCAATGGACTCGAGGGACATCACTGAGTTTTTTGGGGGCTCATTCAGTGCTCTGCACCCAGAGGCAAACACAAAAACTTGCACATCCTCTATTTCCTACTGTCCTACATATACAAAGTGCACGCCACATGCAAATACTTCAGGAGCTACTAGATAAGTTCATATTGTACATTGGCTTAATTTCTTTTATGTTCCAATATTTAAGATGCTATCAGAGATTTGTAAAGTTAATATTCAAGAGCCTAGAAAAATGCTGGTTCCTTCCTTCCTAATGGTGGCTCCCATAAGCGAGTATAGGAAAATTTAGACAAGAGGATGTGGAGATTATGCCTCTGACCTCAGGACTCACTCTGTTCTCTCACTGTCCTATCTCAGCTGCTGCTGCAAGAGACCAAACCTGGGACAAAGAAGCCCTCTCAGTCCCTGTCTCTCAACCTCACATTCTCTGGTTAGCTCAGATCTGGGACATTGCCCTTGGAACTAGTTCCTTCAGCCCCCAGGTAGGAAAGTGGCAGGATGGTAGCAGTGGAGGTATAACTGGTCTTTCATCCCTGACAAGTCAGTATCTCTAAAGACACAGCCAAGAACCAGTTCTCTGAGTAACTGGCCTCAGTATAGATGGAAAGCACAATTGTATAATACTGTGCAATGCATTTTCTGAGGAGATCTAAGTGTGAGCCCAGGCAAAATGTATGGGGTGGTGGCACCAACAGGGATCACACAGTATCACTAGCAGGCGCACAGGAGACCAGCACAGGGTGATCAGGACCAGTTAGGAAAGCTCTGGACCAGCACAGGGACCTGGGGATCTGCAGGGAACCAGGAACAGCCCCATATGGAAAATGAGAGGAGAATTTATGACCACATGAACTACATATCTTGAGAATGGGCATAACATTTTCAATATTTAAACAGTTTTATACTTCTGTCAAAATATATCTCAGTTAGCAATCATTAATGTAATATATATACGTATATATATATATATACACGTGTATATATATATATATATATATATATATATATATACTTATATATGTGGCATAATTTAGAGCAAAAAGCTCGAGAGATCTCGCACATCTCTGCAGTGATAAATGATGTCAGATACTTGAACATAATTTTGAATAAGATGCTGCATGTCTATTCATTTATGATTATAACAGAATACAGAACAACACTTCCATATTCTCTCATTAGAGGGAGTCATCTCACAATCATCATGAAGCATGGCCACTTTGTCTTGGAATTTCTTAGCAAGCTGTTGAGTTATATGGGAAGCATTGTAGGACCTCATACATGGGATGATTTTATACCTATGATGTCACATCCCATAGAACATTAATCCTCTCACTATATGTACTCATTTATGAAGGTGTAAACTTACCAAATCCATCAATTATATATTGAAAAGAATAAGAAAAATAGATGAGGTTTCACATAGGAACAACCATGCATTCTACAGTATTAGGACTATTCCTAAACACCTAACAAAGCACTAGCACTCTCATGAGCTTTGAACCCTTCCTTCTTTGAGGCTTCCAAAATAGAACTGCCCATATGTACAGGAGGCCATGCCTGCAATGATGAAAGCCAGCCCAATCTGCAGCTCTGCAGAGGAGCCCAGACCTGGATGTCTAACTGTTCCCACACAGAATTCAGGACTGAGCACAGACTGCTCACCATGGAGCTGGTGCTCAAATAGGTTTTCCTTTTTGGTATTTTAAAAGGTAATTCACAAAAAATAGAGACATGGATTGGGATGCACAGTCAATGTGTGTGACAGTTTCCTGAGAAGGATATTTTTCTGTTTACAGGTGTCTTCAGTGAAGAGCAGCTGGTGGAGTCTGGTGGAGGCTTGGTGCAGCCTGGGGATTCCCTCAGACTCTCCTGTGTTGCCTCAGGATTCACCTTCAATGATTACTACATGCACTGGATCCAACAGGCTCCAGGGAAGGGGCTGGAGTGGATCTCATGGATTAGCTATTATGGTGATAGCACAAAGTACGCAGCCTCCATGAAGAGCCAATTCACTCTCAAAAAAACAATGGCAAAAACAGGCTGTATCTGCAGATGAGCAGCCTGAGACCTGAGGACACAGCCCTGTATTACTGTGCCAGACACAGTAAGAAAATTTCCAAGCAAATCCAGGCATAAACCTCCCTACAGAGGCGCTCACGACCAGCAGGGGGCGATATGGATCCACGGAACGTTTTGCGGGACGGGGCAGGGGCGGGTGGGCAGGAGCAAATGCAAATTAGGAAACTGGGGATTGAGAGCTTCCTGTTGGCCTCTGGAGTTTTCTGTCTGTCTGAACATCACATAACCAGAAAAGACCCAAAATACACTTGCCTCAGATGACTTTGAATTATTCAAGATACAAGTATAGTTTTATATATATATATTTCTTTTTCTCTTGGTTCCTTTCATATAAATTTTCTTTGTCAAATTATTATTATCTAAAAATGAAATTGTTAGTTTACTCTTCATAAGGAGCGATTGTCTATTGCTAGAGTAGGAGTAAATGTTTCATATTAGACAGTTAAATTATTCCCATCCCTCTGCACATGGTCTGAGACTTGCAGCTCTCTCCTCTCCTTGGCCACCTCAGGAGACCTGGTCCCCAGGCTCAGCCCAGCACCCTAAAGAACTCTGGACTCTGGAGAAGGGAGAGGGGCAGTTGTACTAGACTGAAGAGTCTGAATGGGGAAAGGGAAAATAGCCTCTCCAGAAAGACACTCAGGGAAAGATATTTCCAGAAAGTTATCCCACTTGTTGGAAATGAATTCCCCTAACTATAAACAATCACCTATTCTTCAAGTATGGCCATAAGGAGTCAATGTAGTCTGTATGAGAATACATTAAAGGAAGTATGCTGCTGCCCAGAGAGGAGGAGAGTTCAAGCAAAAGTGAGGGAAACATCTCGACATTCCTTGTGGGATGGAATTGGGGAGATCTCACTATGAGAACACGTAATCTCCAAAGTCAGGTACAGCAGTGTGTTGAGCGGGATTGCAGCTGATAGAGCTCTAGGACCAGGTCCACCTGGAGCAGAATTCAGTGAAGATACAGAAAGCAGAGGCGACAGAGGAGAGTGCAGGGGAGCTCTTTGCAGCTTCCTTCTCCACCACCTGCCAGGTTCTGCTCTGGGTCCCCTGGGCCTCAGGCTCCTTTCACTTTCTCTCTCTCCTTGGTATCCTTAGCATGAAGTGTCTCCTACTAGGACTTTGGGGACATCCAGGTGAATCCATCAGGTACAGCAATAGTCGCACAGGCAGGACACACACATTGCTACAGGGAAAAGGCTGCACACCTGGGGAGACTTTAAAAGATTGCTCTATTTCCAAGCCTGAGCTGGGTCCTGAGGTTCAAAGGCATCTGAAGTCCACCAGGATATCACTGTATCCTTCTTGGGAACAAGGTGTCTGAAGAACCCAGATGTCCCTCATGGGACTGAACCAGCTCACCAGATACCTGATTTTTGGAAAACCATGTGATCAGACACCACATCACCAGCATCAGTGTGGAATACTCCTGCCTTCCCATCTGTACTTTCTGGGAATCCATTATACAGGTGGAGCTTCAGAGAATCCTGAGTGGACACAGCCTCTGGACTCTGTCCTCTGCTGCATCTCCTTGCTAGCATTCCTATTAGTATCTGCAGCACAGGGTCCTGATTTCTAGGCATAGGCATCTGCTGTAAGCACATCCTTGGGGTCAGCTACAGCATGGGGACACATAGACTCCATCTCTTGCAGGTATGCTGGAAGCTACACTGATAGGACCCATCTAGAGTATGGATAGTTAGAGCTGCATTGGCGTCACTCTTGACCTCCACAGACCCCATTAGGCCAGAACTAGAGATTCTTTCATGGGAATGATTCATTTTTTCTTTAGCAAGGTGACTTTCACTAAATCAGAGGGGTGCAGTTCTTATTTAGTATTGGTGCATTGAAAGGCCTTCCAGTAAGATGTAGCAACAACCCTCATTAATCCTTGTACTGAGTTCCACAGAAAATGCTTTACAAATTACCTAAGGTATCATGACTTCTTATGTGAGTGGAGAGAATGCACTGTAGGTTCTTCCTAGTGTGTCTGATGCTATGACAGAGGGGAAATTCAGTGGCAGGATCTGTGCTCAGTTGTTTCATGTGCAGTTTGTTCTCTACAGTGCAGAAGCTGAGAGCTATAAGTGTTCTCACAGAAATGCAACTTGGTACAGAAAAAAAATTCATCACTAAAAACTACAATGTATTTCAACAGGGTACAAATTATACTACACAAGTATAAATATCTACTGTGAGGTAGAAAATGTGTATGAAACTTTGAGTTGAAAATATATGTATCTTAACATAAACCCATGGATATACATTACCATTATATTTCATATGTGCAAGGAGAAATACAATCAAATGAGTGCCTAATAGTCCATTAAATTCATGACAACTTTTATGTCTTAGACAATATTTGCCCATTTCAATGAGATGATAGCATTTATCTGAGGGCCTCAAAACCCTGGAACATGTAAATGGTGGTAAGAGCAAATACAGAATGGAGAATGAAAATTGATTTGAAGCAGGAACCCTAAAATGCATGTGTACATCTGCACATAGAATGCAAACTGATGTTTGTGTTATGCACACAACCCCTTTGCTCATTTGCTGAATGTACCTCACAGCCCTGTTTTCCCTGGGACCTGTGTTCTAGTTTTCATATTCGCAAAGCCATCCTTCATCTGTAAACATACACAACTCCATTAGAGGGAAAAACAAAACAAAACAAAACAAGGATAGGTATACATGTAGGGGTTTATAATGCCTAGAACTTCTCCTCAACAGTTTATGAGAATCGATTATATTATGTGTGGTGAAATGAACAGCTATTTCACAGAAAACCTGACACTATGGTATCCAATGCTAATTCCATATCATCATGCTGTTACATCCAGTAATGCTTCTATTCTTTGTTCAGAGCTGTTTTAAACTGTTTTTTACTGTTTATTTTCAACATACATGAAGGTATGGACAGCTATTTTGAAGAGAAAAATAAATATTATGGAAACCATTGTTAATTTTCATATTTTCTGGTTTTGAAGGTCTGTAATTCCTTCATTACTCCATTCTGATAAGTTTTATACTATTGTGTTTTGTATAAATTTGTTGTGTGTGAATACATAGACAATCATTTAGAAGAAAAACAAGACACATTATGATAGCCACTGTACATATTCTGTTGTCTTGCTTTGAAATCTGTGCCACTTATATTGTTTTCTTCTGATTTGCTTTGTTCTGTTTTGTTATGTTCAGTTTTACACTTTTTTTAAAAAAGAAAAACAAAACAAACAAACAAAAACTTACATAGCTCCCAGTCCAGCTCTTCAATTATATGTTCCATATGGAGTAGGAGGTTTAGGGCTGGAGCAATGGAACCTAGGGTCCTCACTGAGTTCTTTGAGGGCTCAGTCAGCATCTTTCACACAGTGGCAGTTTCAAAAAGGTGCACATTTCCTTATGACATTTATGTACAAGATAGATCCCCAAATGCAAATATTTCAGGAGCTAACAGACACTCATATTTCATACTGGCTTAATTTCTCATCTATCTCAATTTTTAAGATATTCTCAGAGATTTTTAAACCTTGTCTTCAAGAACCTCGAACAATGCAGGTGTCCTCTGTTTCTGATGCTGGCTCCCAGATGTGTGGTCTGGAAAATTCATACAGGATGATATGGAGATGCTGCATGTGATCTCAGGACTCACTTTGTGCTCACACCGTCCTGACTCAGAAGCTGATGCAAGAGATGTTGGCCCAGCAAAGGACTCACAGTCAATCTCACTGTGAACTGCACATTCTCTGGTTTCTTTTGCTCTGTGTGCTGCCCCTGGTGCTGGATCTTCCAGCTACCATGAAGGAAAGATCAGAAACATAGCTTGTAATTCATCCTTGAAAATCAGTATCTCTAAAAACACAAGCAAGAAACAGTTCCCTGCTCAACTCTCCTCAGTATCCATGGAAAACACCGCCATGCAGTACTATACAAGACAATTTCTTAGGGGAGGCAACTAGGAACCCAGACACAAAACTATGTACAGAGTAGCATGCACAAGTTGGGGGTGATCAGAACAAAGAAGAGGGGGCTGCTGGTGAGCAGGAGAGGATGCATAGAAGCATTACAGACAGCTCCATCCCAGAAGGAGGTTCATAGAAGGCAGCTAAGGACTGAAGGCTTCCTTATAGTGTCTGAATGTCCCCTCTGTCTTAACATCACACACACTGCAGAGAATGTACAGTGCATCCTCTCCACCTTACATATGAATTTTCCAGAGCCCAAGCAATGTATGGGACTTGGTGATAGATTACATTTACACCTGCACTGTTTTCATCTCCTTCACCTGAATTCCTGTAGGACAGCAATAATAACTTGCATATACTGAAAAGAAGACCAAGAATCTTAGGAATGTAGATGCTGTGGAATACATAATACTCACAATCATCATCATGGAAAATTAAGAGTGCTAATTTTGTCCTCAAGAGGAATAGGCTCATGCAGTAATAAATGTTTCAATTGAGGAAAAACTACAAAAAGGAAGGAGACTTTATGGAATAAAAGGGGAAAATTTAGAAGTACTAATCCATTGCATATCTTGAGAGTGGGCATTTTTCTGTAAGTATTATCATGTTGGTAGCTTCTGTCAAAATGAATCTCATTCATACATCATTAAAATTAATACATACAGAGTGGACCACACCCAGAGACCTTGATTCAACCAGGAGAACAAGCAGGCTCTGAGAAGGGAGATAGGCCTGTGTGGCTGAGAGCTGAGCTCCAGCTTGCACAGCAGCAAGGGAAATTCCAGCTCACTGGCATTGGCTCTCAGGAGTTTGGGACAACACTCTTGCTGCTGGGGTGCCTACCCAGTACCCTAGGGCACTGAATTAGCCTGGAGAAGTTTTGTGGGCTTCATTGGACCATGCCCTGTGACCTTTATTTAACTAGGGGAAAAAGCCAGCACTGAGAGAGGAAGTAGGCCCATGCAGCAGGCAGCTAGCAGAGTTCAAGCACCCAGGCTCTGACCCAGGAGAGTTTGGGATATCACTCCCAGTGCTTGGGTGCCTGCCCAGTCCCCTAGGGCAATGGACTAGCCTTGAAGGTTTCACTGGCTTGAGTGGACCATGCCCAGCAACATTCATTCAACCAAGGCAGCTCCCATGAGTCCCTGGAGATGAGGTCATAGGAGGTGATTTCCAACATACTCAGGGAAAGTTTTGGAACATCACTCAAAACACGAAAATATAGGAAAAAGACAAAACCAAAGAACAACATGTAATCTTAAAATTTGAGCCTATCCAAAGGAAGAAAATAATAGTCAAACAACTGAAATACCTGAAATGATATCAACTGAAATAAAGAAGCAAGTATGGGAAGCTATAACAGAACTCAAATTATAAATCACCTCCCAGGTAGAAGAAGAAATGATAAAAGTAGTGAAAGAAATAGTGAATGGATCTAAAGAAGATGCAGCTAAAAAAATAGAGGAACAATGCAAACAGACAGAATCCCAGAATGAACAGTAAAAGAAACAAACAGAATACATGAAGTAGATTAAAAGAGATATCAGGAAATCAAACATTCTATAAAAGTTGCCAAAACCACCTCAATGAAAGTGAAGATAGAATTTCAGACCTCAGAGATAAGATTGCAGCTAGTTAACAGGAAAGGAAAGATCTTTAAAAACAACAAGGAATCAAGAAATAACAATTCAACAATTGCAAGATGATGCAAAGAGAAAAATTATAAGATTAATAGGGATAAATGAAAAAGAAGGGGACAGCACAAATGATATCAACAGTCTATTCACATAAGTAATAGTTGAAAATTTCCCAAAAATGAGAATGGAAACTCACATACAGATTAGTGAAGCATATACAAATCCAAACAGCCATAACCATAATAGAACTACACCCAGACATATGATATTCACCACCCCAGAAATCCAACATAAGAATAGAATATTAAAAACTATTAAAGAGAAAAGACAGATCACTTATAAAGGAAAACACATCAGAATCACAGCAGACTTATCAACACAAACAACAAAGTCAAGAAGAACATGGAGTGAAGTATTTCAGATCCTAAAGGAAAGTGATTTCCAACCCAGACTGCAGTACCTTGCAAAACTGTCCTTCAAGATGGATAGAGAAATAAGATAATTCCATGATAAAGAACAGCTGAAGAACTTCATAACCAACAAACGAACCCTGCAAAGAATAGCCAGAGACATTCTAGATAAACATAGGAAAACCACTAAATAAGACATACAATTTAACAGCAGGGAAAGATAAAGATACAACAGCAGAAAAATAACATGTCAACTCTAAACCAATATTTATGTTATAACCATTAATGTAAATGGCCTCAATTCACCAATTAAAATAAACAGACTGGAAGAATGCATCAAGAAACAATGTCCAACCATATGCGGTCTACAATAAACTGATCTAACCCAAAAGGAAATTCATAGACTGAAAGTCCAAGAATGGAAAAGCAATACTTCAGGCAACAGGAACTAAAAAAAGCAGGGTTAGCTATATTGTTTGCAGACAATGTGTACTTCAAACCATGATTGATACTAAGATATAAAGAAGGTCTCTACATACTACTTAGAGGAAAACTTCAAGAGGAAGAGATAACAATCTTAAATATATATGCACCAAATTACAGATCACCCAGGTATACAAAGCAAATATTAAAAGAAATAAAAAATCAAATAAGAAATAATACAATTATAACTGGAGACCTTAACATGCCATTGACACAAAGACAGATCAACAAAAGAGAAAATCAGAAAAGAAATAACAACTGAATCACACCTGTGAACAAAAGGACTTGATATACATATACAGAGTGTTCCAACTAACAACATCAGAATATACATTCTTCTCAGCAGTACATGTGACATTCTCTAAAATAGAACATATATTAGCCTACAGAACATATTTAGGTAAATGCAAAATAATTGAAATTATCCCATGCATGTTATTGGATCATAGCACCATGAAACTGGAAATTAATGATAAAAAATCTGCAAAAACACCACAAACACATGTAAAGTGAAAAATACACTCTTTAGCAATCAATGGGTCACAGAGGAAATTAAAGAAGAAATTAAACAATTATCTACAAGCAAACAAAAATACAAATACAACTTACCATATTCTGAGGAGTGCAATGAAAGTAGTAAGCAGAGGAAAATGTATTGCACTGAGTTCCCACATTAGAAAACAGAACAAACACAAATAAAGAACCTGATGGTACATCTCAAACAGCTAGAAAAAGAAGACTAAGCCAAGCCCAAAGCCAAAAGAAGGGAGGAAATTATAAGTATCAGAAAAGAAATTAATGCAATAGAGACTAAGAAAACAATACAAAGAATCAATGAATCAGAGTTGGTTCTTTGAAAGAATAAATAAATTTGATAAGCCCCTAATCAACCTAATTTAAAAAAGGAAAGAAAAGCCTCAAATTCATGCAATAAAGAATGAAAAAGGTGAAATCACTAAGGACTCTGGAAATACAGAAGATCCTCAACACCTATTTTAAAAACCTCTACTCTCTTAGGTTCAAGAACACAGCAAAAATGGACAGATTCCTAGAAACATAGGAACCACCAAAGCTGGGTCAAGAGGATCTAAAACTGCTGAATAACACAATTTCTTTTAAGAAAACTGAACATGTAATTAAGTCCTCACCAACAAAGAAGAGCCCAGTCCAAGATGGATTCACTGTGGAGTTCTATAAGAAGTACAAAGAAGAATTAATGCCAACACTCCTCAAATTGTTCAATGAAATCAAATGGGAAGCAACCCTCCCTAAGTTATTCCTGGAAGGAAATATTACTCTAGTACCAAAACCTGAGAAAGACCCAACTAAAAAAGTGAACTACAGACCAATCTCCCTAATGGACATAGATGCAAAAATTCTCAATAAAATATTGGCAAACAATATGCAGCAAATCATCAAGAAGATTATACACCATGACAAACTGATTCATCCCAGGCATACAGGGATGTTTCAACATACATAAATCAATAAATGTAATCCACCAAATCAATAGAGCCAAAAGTAAGAATCACATGATCATTTCTGTAGATGCAGAAAAAGCTTTTGATAAGATCCAACACCCATTCATGATAAGAAACTTACAGAGAATTGGAGTAGATGGTCTCTACCTCAATAGGAAAAAGGCCATCTATGACAAACCAACACCCAACATCATATTAAATGACCCAAAACTGAATGCCTTTACCTTAAAATCAGGCACAAGACAAGGATGTCCATTATCATACACAATAGTACATTCAACATAGTACTGGAAATACTAGCCAGAGCAACTGGACAAGGGAGAGAAATAAAAGTAGTAAAGATAGGAAAAGAAGAAGTTAAACTAGCATTATTTGCAGATCACAAGATACTCTACATAAAAGACCACAAAACTCCATTGAAAGACACCTAGATAAAATAAATAAATTCAGCAATGTAGCTGGATACCAACTCAATACTCAAAAATCAATAGCATTCTTGTACACTAACAACAAAACCACTGAGAGAGAAATAAGAGAAGCCACACCCTTCTCACTAGCATCCAAAAAAATAAAATGCTTAGGAAGTTATCTAATGAAAGAAGTAAAAGAGATATACAGAGAAATTTATAATACCCTGAAAAAATAAATTGAAGAGGCTCTCAGAAAACGGAGAGACATCCCTTGTTCATGGATATGAAGAATAAATATTGTGAAAATTGTCATTGTCCCAAAATTTTTATACAGATTCGATTCAATCCCAAAGAAAATACCACTAACATACATCATAGATCTAGAAAAATCAGTCCTAAAATTCATCTGGAACCAGAAGAGACCTAGAGTAGCAAAGGCAATTCTAAGCAGCCAAGCCAAGGCAGGAGGCATCACAATCCCTGAGTTCAAGTTTTGCTACAAAGCTACCATAATAAAATCAGCAATAAAAACAGACCTGAACATAAATGGAATAGACTGGAAGATACAACTGTGAACACACTCTAACAGATTATCTTTGATAAAGGGGCCAAATATATTCACTGGAAGAACAATAGTCTCTTTAATAAATGGTGCTGGAAAAACTGGCTATCCATATGCCAAATACTAAAACTAGACTCATGCATAGCACCATGTACTAAACTAAAATCTAAATGGATCAAAGGTCTAAATATTAAAACAGAAGCACTAAACCTGTTGGAAGACAAAGTAGGTAAAAATCTTGAAGACATAGGGGTAGGTAGAGAATTCATGAACAAGAACCAAACTGCATGAGAAATACTTCCCAGAATCAATAAATGGGATCATGTCTTATTAAAGTGTTTCTGCATGTTGAGAGAAATCTCCAGCAGAGTGAAAAGAAAACCCACAAACTGGGAAAAAATCTTAGCGAACTGTCCCTAAGGAAAAGGACTTCTGTCAAGAACTTATAAAGAATTAAAAAAATCAGACCCCTGAAATTCAAAGACCCAATCCTAAAATGGGCATCTGAGATGAACACACAGTTCTCAGATGAAGAAATACGAATGGCAAATAAATACATGAAAAATTGTTCATCATCATTGGTCATTAGAGAAATGCAAATCAAAACCACACTGAGATTCCTTGTCACTTTTGAAAGAATGATCAGGACCAACAAAACTACCAACAACAAATGCTGGAGAGGCTGTGTGGAAAAAGCAACCCTTCTGCACTGTTGGTGGGAGTGTAGACTTGTGCAACCACTGTGGAGGTCAGTCTGGAGATTCCTCAAAACCCTGGGTTTGGAAGTCCCATTTGACCAAGCTTTTCCACTCCTAGGCCTATTTCCAGAAGAACTGAAAACATCATACCACAGTGATATATGTGTACCCATGTTTATAGAGGCACAATGTATAATAGCCAGATATTGGAAACAACTGAAATGCCCGTCAACTAAGGAATGGATAAAAAAATTGTGGTACTTTTATACAATGGAGTACTTCTCAGCTATAAAAAATGATCAAAATGAGGTATTTATAAATAAATGGATATAACTTGAGACCATGCTCATAAGTGAAACAAATCAAACTCAGATATAAATATCACATAGTCTCCCTAGTGTAAGAAAAGGTAAGTGTATATGATATTCTGTGGTAATCATGGATCCCCATTATATTGCTTTGAAGACTTGTAATATTTTTATTCATTTGTTGGAATAGTCTTATTCTGTTTTATTTGACCTTATTATGTGTGATTGTATTAACAGCTAATTTGAAGAAAACAAGACCTTATGGCAGCCATTGCTGATTTAATATCTTGCTTTGAAGTCCTATCATGCTTTTGTTCTTCTATTACCATTGATTCTATCATGTTGTGTCTTACTGGATTTTAATATGTGTAATAATATAATAAAATTTTTATGGAAAATGAGATATTATAGTAGCCATTGTTCATTTTCTGTTATTTGGTTCACAATGCCTGTGTAATAGCTTTATTCTCTTGAATGTTTTGTAATAGTTTCATTCTCTTGTTTGTGAGGCTATGCTTAATTATTTCAAAGAGATATTATGGTAGCTACTGTTGATACCCAACTGTGTTGTTGTGAAATCCTGTGTTGCTTGTATTGTTCTGTTCTTATCTGCATTGTTCTTTCCTCTTTTGTTTTATTCTCTGTAAAATAAAATTTTAAAAAGTACATATACTTGTAACAGGTACCTTACATTGGAAAGCTTAATGCAGAGACAAGAAAATGAGACACAAGAATCTTGAACACACTTGAAAAAGATAATGCTTGTCTATTCATTTCTGAGTGTGGTGCAACATAGAAAATCCTGTCAATCTCTCTAATTAAGAGAAGACTTTGACAAACATCATGAAGAGTACCACTCTGTCTTGGAACTTCTCCACCAGCAGTTGAGACCTGTGGCAAGGTTTGTAGGAACAAATACATGGGAAATTTATAAAATAAAGCTCAAACCTCATAGGTCATTATGCTTCTCACTCTATGTACATATCTGCAAACATATGACATTATCAAACCCCTTAATTACATATATGTAAGAAGAAGTAAAACAGATGAGGCTATGTGTTTATCACTATACAGACATAGGAATAAATCAAATGTTATATATATTAGGGATAATCCAAACAGCTCTCAAAGCAGTCTCCTGTGATTTGCACCCCTTCCTCTGTGAGGCTTCCTCAATACAACTGTCTATATAGCAGGAGGCCATGCAAATAGGGCCTCCCTCTGCTTATGAAAAGCAGCCCATCCCTAACCCTGCAACTCTGCAGAGGAGCCCAGTCCTAGAGGTTCAGGTGTTTCCATTTGATGATCAGGACTGAGCCCAGAGGGCTCACCATGGAGTTTACAATAAGCTGGTTTTCCCTCCTTTTGACTTTAAAAGGTAATTGATGAAAAACAAGTGATAGTGACTGTGCTAATAGACATGAGTTTGATAAATAAAGCACATATGTAATATTTTTCTGAGCAAAGTATCCCTGTGTTGCAGGTGTCCTGTGTGAAGAGCAGCTTGTGAAGTCTGGGGGAGGTTTGGTGTAGCCAGGTGGGTCCCTGACAATCTCCTGCGTGACCTCTGGATTCACCTTCAGTGACTACTGGATAAGCTGGATCCACCAGGCTCCAGGGAAGGGGCTGGAGTGGATTACATCCATCAGTGATGATAATAGTGATGCAGACTACGCAAATTCGGTGAAGGGTCGATTCACCGTCTCCAGAGACAACAGCAAGAACACGCTGTATCTGCAGATGAGCAGCCTGAGACTGGAGGACACAGCCCTGTATTACTGGGTTACAAGCACAGTTAGAACTTGTCACTGTGAGTCAACACAAATCTCCCTCCAGGAGTGCTCACGACCAGCAGGGGGCAATAGAGATCCACTGAGTGAGACCAGGCCCGGGCCCCAGGAGCAGGTGCAGAGCAGGAAGCAGGGAACTAACTGATGGTTTCCTGTGGGCCACTGGGGTTTCCTCTGTTTCAACATCATGGGAAGAGACCAGACATACCCAGATTTCAGATGACTTAGCAGGTATTAAAGATATAAGTACAGTTTTTCTTATTTATACATATTATTTTCTTGGTGTCTTCTGTATCATTTTTCTTAAAAGGGCAAAAAAACCCTCAAAATACATTTTGAGAAGTTAAGTTTTTTTGAATGTCACATCATAATTATCTAAAATGATATTTTTAGTGTTCTCCTCATAAGGAGCCATTGTCTACTGCAAGGGTAAATGTTTCAGATTAGAAAATTATATTATTCCTATCCCTCTGCGAAGGGCCTGTGACCTTGCAGCTCTCTTCTCTCTTTGGCACTTCTGGAGACCTGGTCCTCAGGGTCAGCCCAGCACCATCAGGAGCTCTGCACTCAGGGGAGGAGGAAGAGGGGCAGCATACTGGACTCAGAGCAGCTTCCAGCGACCTTGCTGAGCTCTTTCTGTTTATGTTATGTGGCTGGAATTAATTTATGTAGTTTTAAAGTAGGAATTTATAACATAAACTTCACTGTTATTTTTCTTTTGTCTGTCTCTGTCTCACTGTGTCTCTCTAACACAAATGTACAGATTTCAACCTATATACCAGTATAATAGATAATATTTAAGATCAAATGTTCCTCTTTCATAATATTCATGTTGTTTCCTAAACCAGTTCTCCAATTTCTGTCTTAATAATTTTTTATTTTATATCTGTTTATTATGTATTCATTAGTCACATATCTTTTAATAAATTTTTAATAAAATAGTCAAATATATGTCTATTATTAATATTATTATTATCATGGCACCCTGTGAAGCAAGTGTACACTGAAGAGGAGGAAATTATTTGAAATACCCAATCTACACAACATGCATGTTTCTTGAAAGCAGAGCTGAGGTGATGTCTTCACACACAGATGTTGAAAATATCCCACAGTTGTATCCATGGCAATCATGGTCACTGTCATCCTGGGAAACTAAATCACCTCCCCCTCCTCACCCAGCTCTGTGCCTGGCCTGGGCCATCATCAAAACTGCTGTGTCCTGGTTTCAGGAATGAGAGTTCCTGCTTCTGTTGGTGTCCCAGGTGTACCTGTTGTTTCCAGGCCTGGGTGAGAACATATTCTAGAACATGTCATCTGACATGGAGCTGGGCACACACTATTGAATGCCATGAATTCCATTTTTATGGAGATCTTTGAAATATCTAAAGTTTGTTTTTTGATTTGTAGGAGAGAATTTGAGTGACTCCCCTTGAATGAAGAACAATTGCTACAACACTGATTTTATTGAGGCTTATTTCCATATACTGATATGTACAACAGAGCTGATAATGGTATTTCCTTCTCTCTTCAATTGGCTCTAAGCATTGAAAATAAGGCCAGCAGAGGTACGGGTATGTAACTCTAGAGCCATCAGACACTGTCCTGGTTCCTTACATAATGCTCTCTGTAAAAGATATGAGTACAGCGGGATGGGAGAGCCAGCCAGCTCCAGGAATGTCAGGAAGCTATGAGCCTGGAGATAAAGAGGCACAGAGTCCCAGGCCATGTAAGTTTGCAGATCAGAAACTGAAGCAACAGGCTCCAAAAACAATTCAGTTTCTACCTTATTTGAATTATGATCCTTCTGTGTGTCATTCTCCCTCCATTTTGCAAAGAAGCTTTTATCCCTACCTGGCTAGGCAGTTAAAGTTACATAGATCCCTCCATTCTCTCTGTCAATCATTCTCAAGTCACCCCCTTCTTCACAAGATAATAAATTCTAGGACAGGCCAGGGATCAAGGCCTTTGTATGCAAACCTTCATGGGGATTACAATTAGGACCCTTTGGCTGCCCTTAACTTTGATTATGTCTTGCTGCCTTTACTTTCTGTTGTGGGTTGCATTGGAGGTGATAGATTGGAATTAACTTGCCAGGATTCCAATAATGTCTCAATCATATTACAAACATAACTTTTTGTATCGTGAGGAAAAATGGAAAAGGGATTGCAATATTTGGATGACAATACTCAATAATTAGGGTTACAATGTTTGGAGCCCAATGTAGTCAGAATACAAAACCTTCACATCACAACTACTGACTATCACCCAGGAGACAACCTTCTGGACCTTGCATGATGAATTTTCTTAGAATTAGTTTCTAAGAAAGGTTTAATAAGAACTTTTAGCTCTAATGCTCATGTTTTGCTAATACATGCTTTGATTAAAGTTGGTTTTTGCCTAAAGGATTCCAAATCCTAAGACATCATTCAGATAAACACAAATAACAAATATTCTAGATTCATTTTGGATTCCTTTTACTGGGATCCACCAGACCTTGTCCAGATTAAAGGTTCTATGATGCATATCAAGTACTTAACTAACTATATCCAATGAGCCTTAAATGACACTGGAGCTCGTCACTCTCTCTTCATAAAAGCTGAAATTAGTAAAATAAGCCACCCTCCAAACTCCAAAGCCATGAGACAGGAGGTACTTAGCACAGGAGTTACTTATGCAATTGTAAAAACAGATACATTCATGATTCTTCTACTAATGCCACAGTAGTGGTTCAAGATAATAGATGACAAATCAATGATACATCACATTCTAAAATTCCCTGGGCTTTGTCCTTATAGGAAGTCATTACTAGCTTTTTTGATGAAAATCTTTGTTCACTGTCCTCATAACTAGCCTAAGAATTGTATTATTTGACCTATACATAAATCTTTATTTCTTTTCCTTTGTCGATTCCAGACTTAAATCTGTAAACCTAACCAAGATAAAAATGCCTGGTGTTTATTGAAGTCATTAGAGAGAACCTCTGCAGAGTATCACTGACTGCTAATCAACAACTATGACACCCCTCAGCCTGAATAAGCTATATCAATAAATATATTCTGCTCTGAAATTCTTTTGTTCCTAAAATAAATTCATCAAGTTTATAGAACTTGAACTCATACTGGACATCTATTAGGTTGGGATATTTGTTCCCATGTGTCAAAATGATGTGGGTAAAAGAGTTAAAAGAACATGGATTCTCATCTCTAAATGAATTGAGAGAGCACATGGCTCTACTGAAAGGGCTATCCCAGTCCCAGGTGTGGCACATTAACACAGCAGACTATCTGCCATGTGTTGTCACAGATGAGGGTTCCCATGTGCTTAATCTGTCCCTAAAGTAGACAAATAACACTCATGGCAGTGGTGATGATATTTGATGCTTCTGTCTCCCTGCTGAAGAGGTCACATACAGAGTGACTCCTGCATCCAGCATTTACTCCTCTTCACACTAAAGGTCAGAATACACAGTTCTCGTGCTCAGGGTCTCTCAGTGAGGAGGGATGGAGCTGGGCTCTGCTCTCCATCATGACTCACTCAGGAATCCTCAGCTCCAATTTCTGACTCAGAGACAGATTGATAAGGATTTTAGGACACTAAAGAATTCCTCAAGGAGATCTAATTTATGGCACTAGTAGATTCCATCTTTATGATACCTTAGGTAATGTGTAAAGCATTTTTCTGGGGAACTCAGTAGCAAGGAATCATGAGGGTCCTTGCTGCATCTTACCATTGAAAGCCTTTCAATGCACCAACAGTAAACAAGAACTGCACCCCTATAGTTGAGTGAGAGTCTGCTGAAGATCACAGCTGAAAGCCTTTCACCTGCAGGCTCTGTGCTCTGCTCTGATTTTCAATGTGCAGCGTTGTTCACCACGCAGGGAGTGGACAGCTCCAAGCTTCTTCACAGCAATGTACCTCGCTACAGGAAAAAATGTGTCAGTAAAAAACAAAGTTGTATTTCAAGAAAGCTAGAAATTACACTACACACATATAAACATCTACTGTGTAGCAGATAAAACCATCAACATACATATGTATGAGTGCATTTCACATGCACAAAGAGAAGTACAATCAGACAAGTGTCTAAAATTCCATGAAACTTATGACAACCTTTAGACAATTTTTGCTGTCCACTTCACTGAGATACCATCAATATGTTATTGGTGTCAAAACACTTGATTACACCAATTATTGAATGATCAAATTGAGAATGCAAATTGATTTGAACAAGGACCCTGAAATGGATATGAATATATGCACATGGAGTGTCAATTGATGCTGTGTGTTATGCACATGAACCTATGCACATGTGCTGTGTGCACCTCATAGTCCTGTTATCTTTGGCACCTGATTTTCATATTCCTAAAGTTTACTTTCATCTGCAGACACAGACAGTTCCATGACCAGCTCTTCCACTACACGTCCTCTTATGGCATAGGAGGTTTGGGCCTTGAGCAATGGACTCTAGGACCATCCATGAGTCCCTAGAGGGCTCAGTCAGCATCCTACATCAAGAGGCAAAGACAAAAATTTGCCCATCCTCTATATCCTTCTGATCTTCATGTACTAGACTGAAGTGCAGATGCAAATGTCTTTTGAGTTACCAGATAAGGTCATATTACACATTGTCTTAATTTGTTTTGTATCTCAAAATTTAAGATGTTCTCAAAGTTAGTAAAGTTAGTCTTAAAAAACATAGAAGAGTGCTTGTTCCTTCTCTTTCTGGTGGTGGCTCCCATAAATGAATATAGGAAAATTCAGACAGGAGGATATGTAGATTCTGGCTCTGATCTCAGGACTTGCCCTGTTTTCCCCCATCCTGTCTCAGCTTTGCTGTAAGAGACAAGATCTGGGCCCTTGAAACTCTCACAGTCCCTGTATCTCAGCCTCATGTTCTCTGGTTAGCGCAGCTCTTGGACATTGTCCCTGGAATTGGTTCCTTTATCCAATAGGCAGGAAACTATCAGATGTGGCAGGATGGTAATAGTGGAGGCACAGCTGTTCATTAATACCTGACATGTCAGCATCGCTAAAGACACAGACAAGAACTAGTTCTCTGAGTAACTGTCCTCAGTATCCATGGAAACACAATCCTATTGTATTGCGCAATACGTTTTCTGAGGGGATCAAAGTGTGCACCCAGGGACAAAGCTATGTACAGGGTGCTGGGACCAGCAGGGAGCACTCAGGCTCAGCAGCAGGTGCTCAGGACCAAGAAGAGGGGGCTGCAGGAAAGCAGGACTGGATGCTCAGGACCAGTTTACAAAGTTCTGGAGAGCACCAGAACCTGAAGATCTGCAGGGAACCAGAAGTGATCCCAAGAGGTGGTGCAGAAAAGGAGGCTATTGAATGAAGGATTCACAACATTTTGTGTGTGAGTTTCTCCTCTGTCTTAGTTTCACATATACTCTGGAGAGCATACAGTGCACCCCTTCCAGTTCACAGGTGAGGTCTCCAGACTGCAGAGAATGGAAAGGATTTTGGTACTGATAGAACATATTCACACCTATATTTTTTATCTCCTTCACATGAGCTTGTGAGAGGGGGATGTAACAACTTGCATACACTGGAGAGAAGATTGAGAATCTTAGCAACTTTGATGTTTTGGAATACACAGTTCTCATGATTATCCTGCAAAAGTACTATGTTATTTTTGCTCCCATAAGAAAGAACTGTCACAAGAATAAATATTTTAGTTTAGGAAAGAATAGGATGAAGGAAGTTACAGAAAGGGATTTTATGGAAAATGACAGGATTATTCATGAGTATATAAATTACGTATCTTGAGAATGGACATAACATTGTCAATATTTAACAATTTTTATACCTGTGTCAAAATATATCACACTTATTCATAATTAAAGTACATACAATATATATATGTATATATTGCATATATGTGGAAAATATGTATTGCATAATTTAGAGCAGAAAATGCTACAAAGTTTTCTTATCGCTCTCCAGAGATAAAGATGTTATATTCTTGAACATAATTTTGAAAAAGATGCTGATTGTTTATTCATTTATGAAGATAATTGAATAGAGAATGATGCTGTCACATTCTCTCATTAGAAAAAGTCATCTGACAATAATCATGAAGCTTGACCACTTTGCCTTGGAATTGCTCAGCAAGCTGTTGAGTTCTATGGGAAAGATTGTAAGACCTAATACATGGAATCATTTTATAGCCTGTGATCTCATATCTCATAGGATATTTTATTCTCACTCCATGTACACATTTGCAAATGTGTGAAATTACTAAATCCATTAGTTACATGTTTTTAAGAATAAGAAAAAGAGATGCGGGTAAACATAGGAAGAAATCATGTGTTCTGTAGTATTAGGATATTCTAAAACACATCTCAAAGCACTCTCATGTGCATTGGATCTTTCCCTCCCTGAAGCTTTCAAAGTAGAACAGGCTATACAGCAGGAGGCCGTGCAAATAGGGCTCCCCTGTGTTGATTGATGAAAGGCAGCCCAGCCCTCACCCTGCAGCTCTGCAGAGGATCCCAGTCCTGGTGCCCAGCTGTTCCCACTCGGTGATCAGGACTGAGCACAGACAGCTCACCATGGACTGGCCCTGAGCTGTGTTTTCCTTTTTGCTATTTTAAAAATTAAATTACTTGTAACAAAAAATACTGAGGGAGTCAATGGATATGAGTGGGTTACACAATAGATAAGGGGCAATATTTTGAGCAGAACATCTCCCTCTTTGCAGGATTCCTATGTGAGGAGAAGCTTGTGGAGTCCAGGGGAGGCTTAGAGCAGCCTGTGGGGGTCCCTGAGACTCTCCTTTGGGATGGATCTTCAGTAGCTATAGCAAGGGCTGGATTCACCAGGCTACAGAGGAGGTCCTGGAGTGGATCTCAGGCATCACTAGTGGTAGTTGGTACATATACTACGCAGACTTCATGAAGGACCGATTCATCATCTCCAAGGACAATGGCGAGAAAACTCTGTATATGCAGATTAGCAGTCTGAGACCCGAGGATGCGGCTGTATATTACTGCTCGAGAGACACAATGAGGGAAACCTCAGTGGGAGTCAGTCATAAACCTCTGTGCAGAAACACGAAGGAGTTACAGGGGGTGCTCAAGACACATAGCACAGAATCTACCACAAGAGGATCAATATTTCACCTTTTAATTATTTTAGGTTTGCATAATGGTATTTTAAAAATGGATGCTATGAGATAGTAGAAAGAGCAAAGAAACAAAATTTAAAATTCAAGCTATATAAAATCCTAACTAAACCCCAGAATAATTGATTCATTGTCTAACTAAACCTCACAAAAGACAATAAATATAATAAAATATTATATTAATAATATATATAGTGTAATGCCTATTTTGTATATAAAAATAGTGTAATAAAATAGTGTAATGCCTATTTTGCTATTTTCCATTATTGAAACTGTACATTTTGCATTTTGCATCCTTCACTCAAAGAGGAGAAAATATTTCTGAATGTTTTATATTATTATATAATATACACTAGAAAAATACAATATAAACTTGTAAGGATGTGTATAAATACATCATCTTACATGTCTATCACAGTTAATAATTTCATTATGGTACATGTATAATGTAAAACTACTGAGGTAGTAAAGAGCAGACAAAAAATACCTGTGACATGTAAGAAAACATACAAGTTATATTCTAACCTATTCAAAATGAAAAATCACTGATACAGTCAAAAAGGGTCTTAAAACTATACTCTTACACAAGAACGTAATTCAATAAAAATGATGATACTCAGAACCAAGGAATTCAGAGATTTCCTTAATTATGAATTTTTACAGTTGATCAAACATTTTGCCAAACTGAATTTCTAAAGTAATTTCTAAACAACTTTACTTCTAAATATGAAACATTAATATTTCCAATATTGAATTTCTTTTACATGTAAGATCATTCATAAACATCCGAAAAAATCTATGTATAACAAGGTTGAGATGACACAGAATCATATACTTATATCATTTTTAATTAACACCACAAATGTTTCAAAGTTGCAAACCTATTCAAAGAAAGAAACAGCATAAAATCAAACTATTTCTGTGTCAGCAGGTGTCTAGTGTGAGGTGCAGCTTGTGCAGCCCAGGATGGCAGGCTTCATGCAGCTGGGGCCACCACCAGGACACTCCTGTGCAGCAGGTGGACTCACCTTCCATGACTTCTGGGTGAACAGGGACTACCAGCTCCAGGGAAGGGTCTACCAGCATTCACTGTGATGGTGACACACACTATGGTGACTCTGTGAAGGGCTGATTCACCATCTCTGGAAACAGTGCCAAGGGCCCACTGCATATACAGATGAATAGTCACAGATCCGCAGACACAGCCATATGTCACCATGCAAGAGACACAGTGCATGGACATCAATGTGAGCCCAGACACAATGCTTCCTGTAGGTACACCAAGGACTAGTAGGCAGCAGTCAGGTCACAGGGAGAGCACAGGGTCTACATCAAGAGAAGATTTAGAAAAAGGTGAAAGGCTGTTTCCTGTCAGGATCCAGAACTGCTCCGTATAATATTTGTCCCCAGATAGTCTGATTTCATGTGTCTGTCCTTACCTCAGAAGTCGCTCAGTTAGACATGATTGTTTGTCTAGAATTTGTCCTTCTTTATAGCTGAGTAGTAGCCTACGATGTACAAATGCTATATTTTATTTATGCATACATATAACTATAGTATACTGGCTGCTTCCAGGATGTAGCTCTTACAAATTGTGTTGCTATAAACATTGTTATTCATGTAATGCTGTAGTGTGATGTTTTAGCTTCTTGGCAAAGATAACCTAAATGGAGAACAGCTTCATAATATGGAACTTCTAATTTTAGTACTTTGAAGAATATCCATGCTGATTTAAATGCCTGAACTGATTTCCATCCCCAGCAACAATGTAGCAAGTTTCATAAGAAGGAAAGTTAAAATGAAGCAGCCTGAGGATGGTCAGGAGCTGCCTGGTGATAGTATGTGGGAGGGAAGCAGGGAGGGAGGGATTGCAGAGCAGCCTCAGGACACACTGAGGATGACATGTGTGCTCCCTGATTCAGGTGTGTGTGGTTGTGCAAGTGTCCATGTGTGTTAATACATCTCAGGGGCACACTTTCCATATGGGTAGTTGATACCTTTTATCTGGTGAAGCTTTTAATGTTAAACAACAGGTGAGAGAAGAAAAGTGAGAGAGATAACAATGGTCAACAATGAGAGAACCGCTAACAGGCACCAACATGATCATGGCTCAGTTTCCTGTCAGCAAGCAGCGGAATGCAGGATAATAAGAGATAATATTAAGACAAAATCATACTGTTTCATTATATTCATTTTACTTTCTAAACATAATCTCAATCTATGCCTTTGTATTTTTAATTTCACATTAAGTTCATTCTATATTCATTAGGTGCATATCTTTTGCTAATTTTTGTAAGATAGTTGTCCCTATATACTTAATGACACCATGCTTATTATTATGATGTTCTGTGAAGCAACTGTCCACTGAACAGAGTGAAATTATGTGAAACACCCAATCCCCACACATGCAGGCTTCTGGAAGGCAGAGCTGAGGTGAGCTCTTCACACATGGATGTCACACATATCCATCATGTGGCTGTGGCCTCATGGTCTCTGTCATCCTGGGAAGCTAAATCACCTCCACCTCTGCACAAAACTTTGCAGCTCACCCGAGCCAACATCACTGCTGTTCTACCCTGGTTTCAGGAATGAGAGTTCCCATTTCCCGTGCTGTCCTAGGTGCACCCATTGATTCCAGCCCAGAGTGAGATCACCTTCCAGACATGTGATCTCCTGAGGTGTATCTGGATATCACTACTGAACTTTTCCATTCCACTTTATTGGAGAACATTTTCTTGAGCTTGTGTTTATCTCTTCTCTGTTTCTGTGTCCCAATGTCATTTTCAGATAGTGACAATAGAACTGTGACTCAAGGAAGAGGCTAAAGATGTCCAACTAAGTTGTATCTGCATTTTATCCCAACACAGAAAGACAGGAGATGGCATTCCTCATATTTTATAGTCTACAAAAATTTGCAAAATAGCTTATTATCCATGGATAATCTCTGTACAGGTTCACACCAGTTTGGTGTGAGTAGATTTGAGCTGAAGTACCATCAGGACCAGATCCACCTGTAGCAGAACTCCAAGGTAAGTGTCAAAGATTCTTCACAGGTTTCCATAGTGCATCAGTTAGAGGTCATTAGAGGAAAAGCTTTAGTATCTTATATAAAATATAAAGTATTCACTAAGGAAGCTTCAGTGGCTGCCTACAGAGACAAGGGTAAAGATTTCAAATGACCATTTGTGAGCTGCAGAGATGGAGGATTGAGTTGAAAATCAGACACTTGGAGCTCCTTGTCAAATCCAGGGAATTTGCATGATGGAAAATGTCAGGATTTGAACTGTAAGGCTTAGGAGTTTGCATAGGTCACATGAAAGAACAAGGAACCAACATTCAGTGTCAATAGTGAAGACCGAATCTCCTCTGAAGAAGAAAGTGCCATCTTCCTTCTTTTCCTTTTTATTCCTTTCAGTTTACAAACTGATAGGTTGGTGCCACCTACATTCAGCAGGCATCTTCCCTGCTTGGTTTGGGAGATACAAGACAATAATCCACAGACACAGGCAGAGCTAAGCTCTAATAATCTCATAGACACTTTTTAATTAGGCTGACATCTCACAATTAACAATCACACATGGGGAAGTCAGGAAAGCAGATGACTGATAGGGTCTTGTTCCTAAGGGTTTGTTCCCAACTAAAAGCACAGGAGATATTAACTGGCCCTGCAAAACTCTCAAAGACCATGTCTCCCACCAGCATGGCCTCCAACTACTCCATCACAAGTGGTAACTGCTGGATATAGATTGGGTGGCAGCCAAGGAAGGGACTGGTGTGGGTGAGGCATAGAACCTATGAGGAAAATTCTAAATAGAATCTATCTCACGTGTTTCACATCTTCATCTACAAACATGTCTCAGAGCTGGCTTCCATGTGTCTGAACTCTATGACCACTGAGGATAGAGACAGACACCACTGTCCAAGAGACATAGTGCAGGGGTATAAGTGTAAGTGCAGACAGGAACCTCCCTTTAGGGGTGCACAGGACAAGTACATTAAGTCAAGACTCAAAGACCTCAGGGAACCAACTTTATGGTGAATGCAGAGATAAAACTGGAGCTTCTCCTTTCTGGTTGACTATCATGCATGAGCCAGTGATCTTTTCTGTTTTAAATCTGCATCACTCTGTGTTCAAAGCAAATGCACCCAATGTTGCTCATTTTGAGAGGTGAGTGGATCATGGCTGTGTGATCCTCATGACTGACTTAGTGCACTGAAGGGGTTAATAGCTGGTTGCCATGACATAGGAAAAACCTCTCCAGGTGAGGTGAGTCACTCTGGGTGTGACCTGTAAAGGAATATGTACTTCCTTCTCCCTTGTTCCCATCCACTTCCCATTTACATACTGTGAGAAAGCCTCCTGTGGCATGTAACTATGGCAGGCCATCCTGCCTTGGGGCCAACGTCCATGCACTGAAAACTGTAAAAACTCTGCCCAAAATATGGGTGTGGAGAGTGGGTCCTAAGGAGTGTCCCATTGTCATGCTCGGTAACACAGGATTGGCTTTCTCAGCTAAAGCAGGAAAGCCAACATCACTGGAGGGTGTGTGTGCAAATCTCTCTGGCATTGTAAGTAGGGAAACTTCTTTATCTGGCAGGATAATCACACAAGACTCCAGGAGCTCAGGGTCCTCAGCCCCATCTAGATACTCACAAATATCTCCATCCATGACCTGGATGTCATTGATCCACCAAATCATAAAATTGGAAATACACAGCAATAGCTCATCATGAAACGGAAGAGGTGCATACATGATTGAGGCAGGGAAGCACCATGGCACAACCAAGGCACATGAAGAAGCTGAGAAAATGCACCCAGGCTCCTAGCCATACTATGCATCCTTTAATTTAGCAGCACATACCTATGGCCTCATGGAATGTGCTATATAATCAGCTGCAAAGGAAGAGAAGATGAGGGTCTGTTTTACTGACAACTCTGAACAATTTTCAGGCACCACACAAACACATAGACAGCTGTAGAATCACATCCTCCTCCCAGGATGTACCTGATGGACAGCGATGTAAGTAAATATTCACAATGGGCAGAACACTAGCCAGTTCACAAGTTCACTCTGTAGCACATTTTGTCTGGGAGAAGATCACCCAGATGTGTGGCTATATACCGATTCTTGTGCTGTAGCCCATTGTTTCACTGGATGGTCACAGATTTTTAAGGAGCAATGTTAGGAACCTTATGTGGTGTAGAATGTGAATTGACCTCTTTATGTGGGCAAAAGACATAAAGATTTTTGCACTCCATGTAAACAGTCAGCCAGAAGTGACAACAACATAAGAGGACTTTAATAATCAAGTGGGCTTGGCATGGTGATGCACACCTATAATCCCAGCACTTAGGGAGCTGATGCTGGAGGATCGCCTCAAGTTGGAGTTCATCCTGTGGAATATTCTGAGTTCAAGAACAGCCTGAACTGCATAGCAAGACTTGATCAAAAACCAAATGCTCCTCCTCCTCCTCTTTCTCCTCCTTCTCCTCATTTTCATCATGCAGATAGGATGACTAGTTTCATGAAAAGCAGTCAATCATTTTTTCAGCTGCCTTGTCACTGCCCAGTAGGTTCATGAGCAGTGTTCATGGTGACAGGAATAGAGTCCATGATTATGACACTGCTCTGGAAATGCTAGCATCATAAATTTCCAGCTGTAGCACCTTCAGCTTAACCTCAGCTACATTTTGTGGATGCTGATCTGAAAACTCCTGAAGCAGATCTGCTGCCTTTGTGAGCTGTTTGTCCAGAAGAATGGGGCAGCTTGGATGACCACACTTAGAGACCCAGGCTACTGGATATGTAAACATGACATTGTTCTTCCTAACTTGCAATATTCTACAGCTGCTAGTTGATTCTTGGAAAGCCTAATGTCTGTTTCTCCTATGTTGGTTAATTTTACCTTCTTTATGGAGTCAAGGATAGCTTATTAGACAGCTTAGTAATGGGACTTGGGTTATTTGTAATTACAGCCAGTAATGACACCTCTGTTGGCTCGAGTTTTATTTTCTGATTGTAAAGATGCCAACTTTCCTTTGTATGACCTGAAGCTACAAGATGTAGGGCATCTGACCACAAATGATAGCCAGTGCTGCCTATGGGTCTTCCTCCATCCCATCAGAGTCTTCTGAAAAACGATTGACAACAAAACTCAAGAGGTTTCAATAGGATTCTCATTACCTGATTCAGCTAGCCTTGTCCCATCAGTGCAGCACAATTTGTGGGTCCCTTCTGGGACACTCAAGTACTCTGTAGCCAATTTTCCCCCAACTGCTTGGAAATGTAACACCTGCTGATGGTTTCATTTCCTCTGTCTCCTCATAATCTTCTTGGGAGTTTTGGATGAGATTTATAGACACAGCTTAGCATTCATTATAGTGTACCAAATGGTACAGACTTCCTTCTTATCTATTCAAATTATTACTTTTCTTAAATGATGGTGGGGACCAGCAGGGGGCGCTCAGGATCAGCAGCAGATGCACAGGACCAAGAAGAGGGGGCTGCAGAAGACCAGGAATAGGTGCTTAGGACCTGTGGGGAAAGCTCTGGACCAGCACAGGGACCTACGGATCTGGTGGGAACCTGGAGCGGCCCCATAGGTGGTACAGAGAAGGAAGCTCCGGACTGAGAACTTCACAATTTTAGTGTCTGAGTTTCCCCTCTGTCTTAGCTTCACACACTCTGCGGAGAACATGCAGTGCGCCCTCTAGAGTTCACAGGTGAGGTCTCCAGCCTGCAGAGAATGGAAGGGATTTTGGTTAACAGAAGGTATTTATGCTGCATTTCATTATCTCCTTCACATGAGCTCCTGTGGGAGGGCTGCTGCAACTTGCATCTTCTTGGAAAAACGACTGCAAATCCTAGGAATGCAGATGCTTTGGAACACACAGTTCTCATGGTTATCATGCAGAAGTAGTCTGATATTTTTGTCATAATGAGAGGGAACTGTCACATAAAGTAATAAATGGTTCAGTTTAGGAAATAATAGATAATCATATTTATAGGAAGGGAGTTTTGTGGAAAATGACAGGAGATTTTATGAATGCATAAATTAGGTTTCTTGAGAATAGAGATGGCTTTATGGATATTTAACTATTTTATACTTATGTCAAAAAGCATATCACTTATTCATCATTAAATTAAACATGTATTTATATATATTTTGCATAATTTATACAATAAATGTATATTTTTAAATATTTTCTTACCACAGGTAAGAAAAGATGTCTATTCCTTGAACATAGTTTTTAAAAAGTTGCATGTTCTCTACTCATTTATGAATATAATAGAATACAGAATAATGCTGTCATATTTTTTAATCATAAAAAAAATGGACAATCCTCTTGAAACATGACCACTCTGTCTTGGGATTTCTCAGCAATCTGTAGAGTTCTATAGGATGTAATGTATGACCTAATACACAAGATGTTTTTATACCTATGATGTCACATCTCATAGGACATTAGACTTCTCATTCTATGAACACATTTATGAATGTGTAAAATTACCAAATCCATTAATTATATATTGATAAGAAAAGAAAAATAGATGAGGTTACACATAGGAACAAACCATGCATTCTATAGTATTAGGGCAATTCCAAAACACCTCTCAAAACACTCGTGTGCCTTGGACCTTCCCTCCATGAGGCTTTCACTGTAATAAGGGCCATACATACAGTAGGCCAATCCAATATGGCTTCCCTTTGCTAATGAAAGCCAGCCCACCCTGAAAATCTGCAGAGGAGCCCAGCCCTGGATGTCCAACTGTACCCACTCATTAATCAGGACTGAGCACAGATGGATAAACATGCAGCTGGAGCTCAGTTGGGTTTTCTTTTGTGGTATTTTAAAAAGTAATTCATGAAAACAAAGATACAGAGTATGTGATATGAGGAGGATGCACAGCGAATGTGTGTGACAGTTTCCTAAGAAGGATGTTTCTCTGTTTGCTGGTGTCCTGTGAAAAGCAGCTGGTGGAGTCTGGTGGAGGCTTGGTACAGCCTGGGGGGAGATCTCAGACTCTCCTATGTGTCCTTGGGATTCACCTTCCATGGTTACTATATGGGCTGGATTTGGAAGGCTCCAGGGAAGGGGCTGGCATGGATCACATACATCAGTGGTTATAGTAGTGATATAAACTACGCAGACTCCATGAAGGGCCTATTCACCATCTCCAGAGACAACAGCAAGAACACAATGTATCTGCAAATGAGTAGCCTGAGACACAAGAACATGGTCATGTATTAGTGTGCCAGACACACAGTGAGAAAATTTCCAAGCAAGCCCAGACATAAATCTCTCTGCAGAGGCTCTCACTACCAGCAGGGTGAGATGTGGATGCACCAAATACAGGCGTGGGCCCCAGAAGCAAGTGCAGGTCAGGAAGCTGTGTTTGAGGGCTTCCTGTTGACCTCTGGGGTTTCCTGTCTTTCTGAACATCACATAACCAGAAGAGACCCAAAATACTCTCACTTCAGATGACTTATAAAGTATTCAAGATACAAGTACAGTTATATATAATTTTTCTCTTGATTCCTTTCATATGAATTTTCTTTTGAATGTCAAATGATTATTATCTAAAAAATGAAATTGTTAACTTACTCCTCATAAGGAACGAATGTCAGTTGCAAGAGTAAATGTTTCAGATTAGAAAGTTAAATTATTTCCATCCCACTGCCCAGAGTCTAAGACCTTGCAGCTCTCTCTCTCCTTGGCACCTCAGGAAACCTGGTCTCCAGGCTCAGCCCAGCACCGTAAAGAGCTCTGGGCTCTTGTGGAGGAAGATAGGCAGCCAGACTTAACTGAAGAGTCTGACTGAGAAATGGATCAATCTCTTCTCCCGAAAGACACTCAGGGAAAGTTATTTCCAGAAACTTTTCCCACTTCTTGGGAATGAATAACCCGAACTATAACCAATCACCAGTTCTTAAAGTATGGGCATAAGAGTCAATGTAGTCTTTATGAGAAATACATTAAACAAAGTTCCCTGCTGACTAGAGAGGAGGATAGTTCTAGCGAAAATGAGAGAAACATGAGATGTCTTGTGGGACAGGATCAGACAGATCTCACCATGAGAACAGGGAGTCTCCATAGTCAGATACAATGGTGTGGAGAGTGTGGATTACAGCTGATGGAGCTCCAGTGCCAGTTCCATCTAGAGCAGAGCTCAGTGAAGCTACAGAAAGCAGAGGAGACAGAGGAGAAGACAGGACAGGGGAGCCCTGTGTAGCTTCCTCCATCACCAGCCAGATGCCTCTCAGAGTGCCCCAGGCCTCAACCCTTTTCAATTTCTCTCTCTCCTGGTGTCCTTAGCACAACGTGTCTCCTACTGGAGCATTTCAGACATCGAGGGTCACACAGGCAGGACACAAGATTTGCTATGGGGAGAAGGCTTCACACCTGGGCAGACTCAGAGGTGGCTCTGTGTTTAAGGGGAAAGATCCACATCAGAAGCCCACCAGGATGTCACTGTGTCCTTTGTGGAGACAAGGTGTCTGAAGATCCCTGGTGTCCCTCATGGAAATGAACCAGCTCACCAGATGCCTGATTTCTGGGCAATCATGTGATCAGACACCATATCACCAGTGTCAAGGGGGAATGCTGCTGTCTGCTCATCTGTCCCATCTGGGAATCCATTGTAGAGGTGGAGCTTTAGAGAATCCTGAGTGGACACAGCCTCTGCACTCTGTCCTCTGCTGCATCTCCCTGTTACCATTGCTAGTAGAATCATTAGCACAGGGTTCTGATGTCTAGGCATGGGCATCTGCTGGAAGCACATCCCTGGGCTCAGCCAGGGTATGGGCATGCATAGACTCCATCTCTTGCAGATATGCTGGAGGCTACACAGACATGACTTGTCTCCAGACTGCATGGTTACAGTTGCACTGTGGTCTCCCCTGACCTCCTCAGAAGCCATTAGGCTAGAACTGGACGACCTGGAGATCCTTCCATGGGATGCACCAGGGAAGCTGGAGTTGCACTGCCCTGACCTGGAAGCTCCCTTCTCCGAGAGCCTTTAAAATTCATGTAAGCAGTCACTGTAGCCATGGATTCCACTTTTCCATGGTATCAGGGACAAGTTCACATGGAGTGTCCATCATGAGATCCAGGCTGGGGCCATGTATATGTGTGTCCAGGGCCCTGACCTAGACCTGGATCTTATATCAGAGTGATCCTGCACCCAGATCCTCTGTGCACAGTGCCTGTGGTTGTGTCCTTCACCATGTGTGACTCTGAGTATGGAAACCTGCACAGTGTGGCCCAACATCACTGCCACGAATGAAAAGAGGGCCATGCAATGACTGGTGGGCCAGGTACGATGATCATTTGGGCTGCCTATCCTCAAAACTGCAGTACCATGGTGTTCCAGGGACAAACCCCTGAAGTGTAGATCTGGCCTGAAACCTTTATTTGCATCTAATCTGTGCTCAAGATAAAGTGATTCTGAGGTCCAGGGTCAGGGAGATTCCTGAGTGCAGGCACAGAGCAGCGTCAGAGGTGTCATCCTCACACTTCAGACATCAACTGTGCTACAGCCTCAAAAGCAGAGTGATGGGTGGGATATTGATCCACTCCTGTTACTTAAATCTCTTCCCTGGCTGTTGTCTCACAGAGGGACCTAGAAGACAGGCTGCTCCTTACCCAGAGAATCTAGTCTCCAGTGCATGGTCATTGTCCAGACTCTGCAGACCTCTGTCATGGAGGCCTCTGCATAGTCTCAAACTGTCTGTTCTGATCTCCCTGCAGATAGGAGGTCTAGAAAGGGGATCCTTCTCCAGGGCCATTCTGATGTGTTTTCCAGAGCTTATATATATATATTTTTTTAGAGAGAGAAATTTAGTAATATGCTTTTATAAAACTATTAAAATATTTCCATTTTATCTTTACATTTGAGCTCTTCATAAATCAAAATGCAATTTATTGCAAAATACTCAATTAAATGTTAAATGAGTCATCTTCCACCTTTAGTTTATGCAATCAGTGAATAATGAAGCTGAATAAGAACAGCAGATCCATCCCCATTTCCTAAGGATCAAAACCCAGCCCCATCACAGCCTCTGGTCATCATCTGGCTCATCTCTCATATCCTCTAGTTATTTCACTCAGATTTTACTCCTGTTCTTAACATGCCAATATTTGTTAACATTTCAGTAATTTCCCCTTGAACTATAACAAGATGTGGAAAACAGGCAGTTCTTAACAATAAAACCCACATCTGTGACATGAGCTTTCCTAAGCATAGTGACCAAATGCTGCCTGAACTTGCAAGGTTTTAGGACAGTTTTGGACGACCACAGTGCCTCATATATGTATGCATGACTAGGGTAATTTTCTCATCTCTTTGTGAGAATATGAATCATTTTTCCTACACATCCATCAGTGCCATGCAATTCAGAATGATATTAAAATTCTGGATGCAAGGAGGTAGAAGTGTCCGATATCAAAGGTCAAAACCAGCACCTATTCAGAAAGTAAGACCCACTCCTACTTCTGGGTGTCAGGTTCAGTGCTGTCCTTGCTGGATTCAGAACAGCTCTCCCACTTGTCCAGATCCTACCCGGAGGGCCACGTGCAGCCTGCTGATCTATCTGTCCTCACTCCCACCGACTCCACTGTTACCTGCATTAAGGCTGCCTCCTTATTATTAGATTTGGTGAGGGAAGGAAAGATGGTTATAAAACCAAGTTGTGTTATGGACATGTGCTAACTACCCATAATAAATGCATTCAATATGTATGCAGATATGTACTAATAAAAGTTAAAAATCTAAAATAAAAATAAGATTGAGCAACAGGCTGAGACATGCTGGATTCTGTCCATGAAAGAACATGGATAAAAAAGTTTCAAGAACATGGATGCACATCACAGTGAATTGAGAGGGTACAAGGCTCAAGTTCAAGGCACAGTCACAGTCACAGGTGTGGCTCATTAACACGGCATAATATCTGCCTTTTGTGGTCACACAAGAGGGTTCCCATGGGCTTAATCTATCTCCAAGTAGACAAGTAGCACACATGACAGTGGTGATGATGTTGGACACTGGTGTCTCCCTGCAGGTACATGCTGTATCTGTGGATAAGTAGCCTGAGAACCTAGGACATGGCTGTATATCACTGTGCTACAAGCACATTGAGACAATGTAACTGTGAACCCACACACAAACCTCCCCTCTGGGATTTTTTCTTTTTTTCTTGATTTCTATAATATGAATTTTCTTAAAAAGGAAATAACCATAAAGAAGCTTGTACTCATTGAGAAGTTAAGTGTCTTTTGAATATCTAATCATTATTATCTACAATGAAGTTGTGATTTTTCTCATCATAAGGAGTGATTGTCTACTGCTGTGTAAATGTTTCAGATTAGGAAATTAAATCCTTCTCATCCCTCTGCACAGGGCCTGAGACCTTGAAGTTCTCCTCTCCTTGGCACCTCAGGAGACCTGGTCCCCAGGCTCAGCTCAGCACAAAGAGAAGCCATGAGATCAGGAAAGGAGAATGATGGGCAGCTGGATTGGACTCAGGGCTGTGTCCAGGAACCACACTGAGCACTTTTGGCAAATATCATCTGGCTGGGATTTTATTTACATAATTTAGAAATTAGGAATTTATAAAACATATGAACCAGGGGAACAAGCCAGCACTGAGAAGACAGGTAGTCATGCGCAGATGAATGCCAAGTTCTAGCTCATGCAGTGGCAGGGGAAATTCCAGCTCACTGGGGTTGGCTTTGGACAGTTTGGGCCATCACTCCTGGTGCTGGGGTGCCTGCCAGGCCCCCTAGGACACTGGAGATGTTTAGCGGTTTTAGTGGACCATGCCCAGTGATATTTATTCAAGGAGAAGAACAAGTCAACACTTAGAGGGGAAGTAGGCCTGCACGGTGGCAAGTGGACATCCAGCTCCCTGGCTCTGGCTCAGGAGAGCTTGGGACATCACTACCAATGGTTGGGTGCCTGCCCAGCCACCTAGGACTAGCCTTGAAAGGCTTCACTGGCGTGAGTGGACCACACCCAGTGACATTCATTGAACCAGGGGATCCAAGGAACATAAGTCCTAGGAGCAGAGGGTGCAGGAGGTGATTTCCAACATGCACAGGGAAAGTTTTGAAACATTACTCAAAACATGGAAATATAGGAAAATGACAAAACAAAAGAAAAAATGCAATCTCAAACCTGCAGCCCATCCCAAGGAAGCCTGGAAGCCACATACATAGAAGAAAATAATAGTCATACACCTGAAATAGCTGAAATGATAACAACTGAAATAAAGAAGCAAGTATGGGAAGCTATAAAGGAACTCAAATTAGAAATAATCTCCCAAGTATAAGAAGAAATGATAAAACCAGTGAAAGAAATGGTGTATGCAACTAAAGAAGACACAGCTAAAAATTTAGAGAAACAAAGCAAACAGATAGAAACTCTGAATTAAAAGTATAAGAAACAAACAAAATACATGAAAAAGATTCAAAGATATATACAGGAAATCAAATATACTATTGCAAGATGCCAAAACTGCCTCAATGAATGAGAAATAGAATTTCAGATCTCAAAGATAAGACTGCATCTAGTGAACAGGAAAGGAAAGATCTTTTAAAAATAACAAGAAATCAGGAAATAACAATTCACCAGTTGCAAAATGATGCAAAGAAAAACAATAAAAGATTGATAGGAATAAATGAAAAAGAATGGTACAACACAAATGATATCAAGACACTATTTACAGAAGTAATAGCTTAAAATTTCTTAAACATGAGCGTAAAAACTGACATTCAGATTAGTGAAGCATATAGAACTCCTAACAGCCATAATCAAAATAAACCTACACCCTGACATATGACAATCACCATCCCAGAAATCCAACATAAGAAAAGAATATTAAAGGCTGTTAGAGAGAAAAGATAGATCACCTATAAAGAAATCACAGCAAACTTCTCAACACAAATAATGAAGTCAAGAAGAGCATGGAGTGAAATATTTCAGATCCTACAGGAAAATGACTTCCAACCCAGAATGCTGTACAATTCAAAACTGTCCTACAAAATGGGTGGAGAAATAAGACACTTTCATGACAAAGAACAGCTGAACAACTACATGATCAACAAACCAACGCTGCAAAGAATAGCCAAAGACACTCTAGATACACATAGGAAAAACCACTGAGCAAGACAGACAATTAAACCGAAGGGAAAGGTAAAGGTTCAACAAAGGAAACATAACATGTCAACAAGAAACCAATGTATAACTTTTGTAACTATTAATATAAATAGCCCCAAGAAACAGACAAGCAGAATGGATCAAGAAACAGTGTCCAAACATATGCTGTCTAAAAGAAACCCATCTGACCCAAAAGGAAATTCATAGACTGAAATTCTAAGGATGGAAAATAATACTTCATGCAACAGGAACTCAAAAAAAGCAGGGGAAGCTATATTGTTTGCAGACAATGTGTACTTCAAACCAAGATTGATCCTAAGAGATAAAGAAGGTCTCTACATACTACTTAGGGGAAAACTTCAATTGGAAGAGATAACAATCTTAAATATATATGCACCAAATTCCAGAGCACTCAGCTCTACAAAGGAAATATTAACAGAAATGAAAAATCAAATGAGCAATTACACAATTATAACAGGAGATCTTAACATGTCATTGACAGAAAGGGACTGATCAACTAGATGGAAATTCAGCAAAGAAATAACAGAACAGAATCACACCTGTGAGCAAATGGACTTGATAGACATATACAGAGTGTTCCATCCAACAACATCAGAATATACATTCTCCTCAGCAGTACATGGGACAGTCTCTAGAATAGACCATATATTAGCTCACAGAAAATATTTATGTAAATGCAAAGAATTGAAATTATCCCATGCATGTTATTGGATCATAGCACCATGAAAATGGAGATAAATGGCCAAAAAATTGTGAAACCCCACAAACATATGGGAATTGAATAATACACTCTTGAGTAATCAGTAGGTCACAGAGGAAATTAAAGAAGAAATTAAACAATATCTACAAACAAACAAAAATTCAAATACAACTTACCATATTCTGTGGGATGCAATGAAAATGATCCGCAGAGGAATATTTATTGCACTGAGTTCCCACATTAGAAAAACAGAAAGAACACAATTAATCAACCTGATAGTACACTTAAAACAGCTAGAAAAAAAAAAGACCAAGACAAGCCCAAAGCCAAAAGAAGGGAGGAAATTATAAGGATCAGTGCCAAAACTAATGCATTAGAGACTAAGAAAACAATACAAAGAATCAATGAATCAAAGAGTTGGTTCTTTGAAAGAATAAATAAAATTGATAAGCCCCTAGCCAGCCTAATTTTAAAAAGGAAAGAAAACACTCAAATTCGTGCAATATAGCATGAAAATGAAATCACTACCTACCCTAGAACTACAGAAGATCATCAGCACCTATTTTGGAAAGCTCTACTCTAATAGGCTCCATAAAACAGAAGAAATGGATAAATTCCTAGAAATGTATGAATCAACAAAGCTGGATCAAGAAGATATAAAGCTGCTGAATAACCCAATTTCTATTAATGAAATTGAAAATCTAATTAAGTCCTTATCAACAAAGAAGAGCCCAGGTCCAGACGGATTCACTGTGGAATTCTACAAGAAATACAAAGGAGAGTTAATGCAGACACACCTCAAACTCTTCAATGAAATCAAAAGGGAAGCAAGTCTCCCTAAGTCATTCCTGAAAGTAAATATTATTCTAGTACGAAAACCTGAGAAAGACCCAACTAAAAAAGAGAACTATAGGCAAATCCCCCTAATGAACAGAGATGCAAAAATTCTCAAGAAAATATTGACAAAGAGGATGCAGCAAATCATCAAGAAGATTATACACCATGACCAAGTGGGATTCATCTCAGTCATGCAGGGATGGTTCAACATAAATAAATTAATAAATATAATCCACCATATCAATAGAGCCAAAAGTAAGAATCACATGATCATTTCTATAGATGAAGAAAAAGCTTTTGATAAGATCCAACACCCATTCATGATAAGAACCTTGAAGAGAACTGGAATAGATTGTCTCAACCTCAATATGATACAGGCCATCTATCACAAACCAACAGCCAGCGTCATATTAAATGGCCAAAAACTAAAAGCCTTTACCTTAAAATCAAGCACAAGACAAAGATGTCCCTTATTACTGCTCCTATTCAACCAAGTAAGGGAAATAGTATCCAGAGTGATTAGATATGAGAGAGAAATAAAAGGAGTAAAGATAGGAAAAGAGGAAATTAAAATATCATTATTTGAAGATGGCATGATACTCTACATAGAAGACCCCCAAACTTCTATCAAGAGACTTCTAGATGTAATAAACAAATTCAGCAATCTAGCTGGATAAATGTTAATACACAAAAATCAATAGCATTCCTATACTCTAACATCAAATCCACCAAGAGAGAAATAAGAGAAGCCACACACTTCACACCAGCATCCAAAAAATTAAAATACTTAGGAGTTTATCTAATGAAAGAAGTAAAGGATCTATACAGGGAAAATGATAATACCCTGAAAAATAAATTGAAGAGGACCTCAGATAATGGAAATACATCCCTTGTATATGGATAGGAAGAATAAATATTCAGAAATGTACATTGTCCCAAAATTATTATACAGATTCAATGCAATCTCAATGAAAATACTGCTAACATACCTCATAGATCTAGAGAAATCACCCCTACAATTCATTAGGAACTGGAAGAGACCTAGAATAACAAAGGCAATTCTAAGTAGCCAAGCCAAGGCAGGAGGCATCACAATCCCTGAGTTCAAGTTTTACTACAAAGCTACCATAATAAAATCAGCAATAAAAACAGACCTGAACATAAATGGAATAGGCTGGAAGATACAACTGTGAACACACTCAAACAGATTATCTTTGATAAAGAGGCCAAACATATTCACTGGAAGAACAATAGTCTCTTTAGTAAATGGTACTGGAAAAACTGGCTATCCATATGCCAAATACTAAAACTAGACCCATGCATAGCACCATGAACTAAACTAAAATCTAAATGGATCAAAGAGCTAAATATTGAAACAGAAGCACTAAACCTGTTGGAAGACAAAGTAGGTAAAAATCTTGAAGACACAGGGGTAGGTAGAGAATTCATGAAGAACCAAACTGCATAAGAAACACTTCCCAGAATCAAAAACTGGGATCACGTCTTATTAAAGAGTTTCTGCATGTTGAGAGAAATCTCCAGCAGAGTGAAAAGAAAACCCACAAACTGGAAACAAATCTTAGCAAACTGTCCCTCAGACAAAGGACTTCTGTCCAGAACGTATAAAGAATTAAAAAAATCAGACCCCTGAAATTCAAAGACCCAATCAAATATGGGCATCCAAGATGAATACAGAGTTCTCAGATGAAGAAATATGAATGGCAAATAAATACATGAAAAATGTTCATCATCATTGGTCATTAGAGAAATGCAAATCAAAACTGCACTGAGATACCATCTCACTCCAGAAAGAATGGCCAGGATCAAGAAAACTACCAACAACAAATGCTGATGAAGCTGTGGGGAAAAAGGTATTCTTCTGCACTGTTGGTGGGAGTGTAGACTTGTGCAACCACTGTGGAGGTCAGTCTGGAGATTCCTCAAAAAGCTGGATTTGGACATTTCAGTTGACCAAGCTATTCCACTCCTAGGCCTATTCCCAGAAGAACTGAAAACATCATACCACAGTGACATATGTGCACACATGTTTATAGTGGCACAATTTGTAATAGCCAGATCTTAAAAACAACCTAAGTGTCCATCAACTGAGAAATGGATAAAAAAATTGTGGTGCTTTTATACAATGGAGTACTACTCAGCAATAAAGAATGATCACATTGAGATATTTATAAATAAATGGGTGCAACATGAGACCATACTCATAAGTGAAATAAATCAAACTCACATGTGTAAATACCACATAGTCTCCCTAGTGTAAGAAAAGTTAACAGTACATAAGATTCTATGGTAATCATGGATTCCCATTACATTGCTTTGAAGACTTGTAATGTTTTCATTCTTTGGTTGGAATGGTTTTATTGTGTTTTATTTGACCTTACTATGTGTGATGGTATGAACAGCTACTTTGAAGAAAACAAGACATTATGGCAGTCATTGCTGATTTAATATCATCTTGCTTTGAGTTCCTATCATGCTTTTGTTTATCTATTACCATTGGTTCTATCATGTTGTGTCTTATTGGATTTTAATATGTGTAATAATATAAACAAGTTTTTAGGAAAATGAGATATTATAGTAACCATTGTTAATTTTCTGTTATTTGATTTAGAATGCCTGTGTAATAATTTCATTCTCTTGAATGCTTTTATTCTATTTTGTTATATTTGATATTATTGTTTGTGAAGCTATGCTCATCTATTTCAAAGAAAGAGACATTATGGTAGCTATTGCTGATATCCAATTGTCTTGTTATGAAGTCCTGTGTTGCTTGTATTGTTATGTTCTGATCTGTGTTGTTCTGTCCTCTTTTTTTATTATCTGTAAAATAAAATTTTAAAAAAGCAATTTATAAAACATACTTTACCATTCTTTGGCTTCCTTTCCCCCCATTGCTGTCTCTGTCTCCCGCTCTTTCTCTAAAATACACATGCATATATTTCAATCTATACATCACAATAATAATTGATAATATGCTGATAAAATGCTGTTTTATAGCATTCATTTTATTTCTAAACATTCTCAAATCTATGCCTTTATCCTTTTTTATTCTATGTAAGTTTATTCTTTATCCATTAGTCACACATCTGTTCTTAAATTTTTTAAAGTACTATTCTTATTATCATTATTCTTATCATGGTGTTCTTTGAAGCACCACTGATCAGGAGGAAATTATTTGAAATACCCAATCCCTGCACATGCAGGCTTCCTGAAGGCAGAGCTAAGGTGAACTCTTCACTCATGGATGTCACACATATCCATCATGTGGCTGTGGCCTCATGGTCTCTGTCATCCTGGGAAGCTAAGTCATGTCCACCTCTGCAGATAGTTCTGACCTTTACCTGGGCCATCATCATCACTGCCTCACCTGAGATGCAGGAATGAGAGTTACTGTTTCTAATGGTGTTCCACATGAAACTTTTGATTCAAGCCCAAGTGTGAACACCTTCCAGAACATGCTCTAACTGGTAAGGATTGTTGTGAGATTCAGCTCTTATACAATGTTTACCCCTGAATTCATTAGTGTAACACTAAAGCTTATAATAAACCAAAGTATGGGATTATGTCATTTAAAAATATTATGTTTTAGAACTAGAAACACAATATAAAAGTTGTCGAATTTGTTCCCAGGGTCAGGTTTGGCTCATTGGCATCAAGGTAACATGGCACAGATAATAAATTTATGCCATTGACACAGTTGTCTCCCCTATCTGTGCATACTGCCATGTGACTGACTCACATGCATAGACTTTTATTAAGAGAAATGAGCTGATCTTATTGGACTAAATGACCATGAAAGAAAAGAAGGCTCTTTTTGTGCTTTAGACTCATTACAATATTTAAAAAATAGAAAAGAAAGGCAAAATGGCTCTTTTGGTCTTCTGTTTCTTGAGAGCCACCAAAAAATTCATTGAATGAAAGGAAGGATTTCTTCTTTAACTTTTGTTTAATAACACTTGAAAGAATAAAAATTTTCTTTTTCAAATGTCTATATATATTTTTTCTGAACAGACACCCTTGTTAATAAAAATATCTACCATTCACCCATTTCTTTCTATATAATCCACTTTACCTACAGTTTCATTCCAAGCATTCAGCCCAAGAGCACACGTAAAGGAAGGTGAAAAGTAGTTTCCTGTCACTGTTGGGAAATTTTCCATGTAATACTTATCCTGATATCCTAATTTCATGTTTTTCCTTACCTCTGAAGCCTCAGCTAGACAAGTTGATTTTTAATAGAAGAGCCCATTCTCAAAGGTCTCAGATTATCACTCTTAGCAAAAATGACTGCTGTGCTCTTCTGGGCCAGATCCTGGAGAAGATCAGGGAACCTGGTAATGGTCTGGATGGAAGTTAGATCCACAGTGAGGGGCGGTCTTTGTGAGCCCAGCCACAACCATCACCTCTGCAGGGCTCAGAATCCACAGACCCTGCTCTTCAGAGCCCAGGGGGGTTCAGTCCCTTCAGAGGGAGCCAAGGCACTCAGGGGGATCACGTTGCCCAGGAGCCAGTCCTTCTATGTCCCAGGACAGGAGCAGCTGCACAGAGACCCTAGGGGGACTTTAGCTGCTGAGAACCTGGTTCTCATCACACCTCATCTGCCTGGGACCCACTTCCCTCTATGGTAGTGGTGTAATAACAGAGCTGTGTGTCTTTCATTACATCTTCTTCATGCAAGTGAGGGTATATAACATTTTATAACTATCAGCCTGAATCATTTACAAACTGGTTGAAATCATTTAGATATCAAAAATTTTACAGATTCAAATTTAAATCTTCATTTTTCAAGGAGTACATGCTATTAAACCTGAGACCACCAACACAATATTAGTGTGAATTATTTTTCCAAATCTCATATTTTGCTGTTCCTTTTCATTAGCGCATTCCCCACACCCAACCCAGTCAATTAAGTACAGATCCACTATTCAATTTGTGAATTTTCTTTCAAGGGAAAATTCTCTTAAGACTCAAATCAAACAGAGTGCATATATCTACATTCGAAGCTTAGCCTAATAATATCTTTTTTTGGCATTTTATGCCACCCTGTATGGTTAGGGTAAAAATGACAGGCAAGACACATACTGATGAGGGTGCAGTGACATTAGAGCCCTCAGCAATGGGGATGAGATTGTGCAATTTCACAGCTGCTGTGCAAGTAGATTAGTATCTTTTGAAATTAACAAAATGAATTTTTTGCCAGATTTACCTCTTTAGGTAATTAATTTAGAGTGTTGAAAATTCACATTTGCACAAAATCATGGAAGCTCACATACCTATATAAATTCCCCAAAACTTAGAAACTACCTAAAAGTCTACCTATTCAAAGAGAATAATCAAAGAAATTTTACCCAAATATGTGATATTCTTCACCCTTAAAGAAATTAGTTTAATATTCTGGTTACTGCATGAGTATGCATTGAAATATCCTAATGAATATACTTCTTCTATGTCAATCTGGTGACATAAATGTTTAACTGTATTTGTACACTGAAAATACACCTATGGATTATAGGAAGTATGAGGACATGAATTATGCATTGAATAATTAGAAATAGTTATAAATTTCCTTATTGTAAAGAATACTCAAATTAAGCATTGTTACTGTACAATCAGAAATGATTCAATATGCACAATGTCCCTCAATTGTACATGTAAACTTTGATCTTACTATTTGTGGGTAAAATTCAACCAGAATGCCATTAAAAAGTTAAACCAAAATCTATAACACCTAACGCACTTCTGGAACTAACAAGCAGTGCAAAATCCTAATTTACACTTTAAAACTTACTGGAAAATCTCAGTAACTCACTGATGTTGACATCATGCATAGATTTATAAATATAATAGAGCAGACAAGACCTGGTGCATAGAAACAGCACAATAGAGTTCATTTCTAGTGATACAGTGATTGAAAAGTGCAACAGGACAGGGTGGATTAAGAACTCAAAGGAAGGAAAACTTAGCAATTAGGAAATTTCCCAGACTGGCCAAGTTACAAATGACACAAGATTTACTAAAGTGAACACTCAAGTCCTGTGAAGGGATCATGTGATATGGAGAGCCTTTAGGCTAAGAGAATCCAGATGCTGATCCACAAGAAAGTAGGAAACTGGCTTAAATGGCATTTAGAGACTGTCACTCCCACCACAGGGCCAGAGTGCAGGGACTTGAGAGACTGACAGGATCATTGGTGGTCAACCTATACCCTCTGTTCTCATTTCTCAGAGTTTTCTCACGTGTGAGCACAAAATATGTTAGGGCCTCCTTCTTTGCTACCCTTATGTGTGGCACCTGTGTTTCCAAGAGAAATGTGGGCCACAGCAACTTACACAGCAGTGTATACAAACCACATCTGTCTGTAAAGTCCATGGCACACTCCCTTTACAGGGGCACAGATTCTAAGAAGTTTGGTGCATGGATGCCTCCTTCTGGCTTTCAAATCAAGGCATGCCATTGCAGGCACAGGCAGGAACCACTGCAGGAAAGACAACACTGCAGAGATCCCCATAGAGGCAATTCCAGCACAAGGGTGGGGTGAGAGATGCACCAACAAGCGGCCTTGCAAACTTGCATGGCCACTTTTGCCACAAGACCACTGGACTACAGAGCCATCATCTTAGAATGCCAGTATGGGAACCAGCAGGCTTGAGCTCACACCCATATGGAGTCAGTTAACAGCTGCGCAGATGAGTCTACCAGAACCTTGTCAAATTGTGACCTTGAGTCACGATGACATGATGTCAAAGAGGATAACTGCAGGTCATGCAGTAGAAATGATCCATAGGGGTTTTTGTGCTTTGCAGAGGTTGTTACTCCATTCTATCACTCTGTGGACTGGGAATAGCCACCCAATGCTTCCATATTGGAGCTCCTGCACCCCCTGGAGAATGTCATGTGTAAGCAACCTCTTTTTTGGGAAATTTTCCTGTGCATCCTGATCTTCTAAATGAGATCTGGGTTCTTGAGACACTAGTTGATCTCTTGTTTTGCCTCCCTGAAATGGAAAGACACACTGTGCATCTCTCTGGCAAACTAAGATTTCAAAATGAGGACAACATTTGAAGGCACAGATACCTCCCACCAGACACCTACACTGTCAATGCCTGTTGAAATTTTAGTGTCCAGAAATACAAGAAAAACCTGTATTTGTTTAAAGTTTATGTTTACTGCATTTTTACAGCCCAACAGTAGATATGCTCACCCTCTATTATGCATATCTATTATCCTCACAATCTGATGCTCCTGCCCAGAATCTCTGTAGTAATCAACCAAATGCTTCCAACTGCTCATCTTCTGATCCCATGGCCTAGGGTGACCTCACTGCCTGGTAGTGAGTCTTGGACCTATTTTACTATGTCAACCTTGTATACCCAGATTCCATATTTTAAGTGCCTTGGTAATGTCATTCTTTGATGTTTTAACAAAATTCATTCATTTACTGTTAACCCAGTGGCTTGTTATGTTTATACTGTTTCTTGTAAAGTAAGACCAACTTTTTTTAATATGTCTACATTTGCAAGATGATGAGAAGATTTCTTTATAAAAGCTGGAATCTTCTGATATTTAAACAGCCATTAAGAGACTGACTGAAGAGTTAAAATCAAATGTTTCATATCTCCTTTCTGTTTGGTTGCTTATTTACTGTTGTTTTTGCTTAGTGGGAATGTAAAGAACTAGAGTAAACAGCCAAATACTCCTGAGCTGTATGCCTAGCTCTCTTTTCATACATTGGGAAATTAATTAGCATATGTGTCCATGAGTGCTGACACATAATCTTCTGAAGTTATTTTAAATAAGTATTTTGTGTCAAATATGACCACAGTTACAGGGTTGCACTCTGTGTGAATGTTGAAATAGAAAAGCAACATGGGGTTGCTGGTGAGCTGCCTGGGGTTGGGATACAGGAGGGAAGTGGAGGGAGGGAGAATTCTAGAGGATACACAGGACACACTGAGGATGACACATGTGTTCAGGACTGAGACTGTGTAAGTGGTTGTCCAAGTGTCCATGTGTGTTAATGTTTCTCTGGTGCACACTTTACTTATCAGCAGTTTATATGTTATATCTATCACAGATTAGCAATATCAAAATATAGAAAAATATTGAGAGAGCTAATAATAGTTGAAAATAAGAGATTCATTAAGAGGCATCCACATAGATGCTGTTTTTATTTAATTTAAGAAAACAACAGAATGCAGCAAAATCAGACATGTTCTCCTTGCAGAAGGAGGGGAATAGAATCATACCAGTAGTGTGCACTCTGTCTAGGATCTGGAACAGGAAGCAGTTTGTTCATAACTTAGGGAAGCAGAGGCCCACTCAGTAGGGAGAATATTTACAGCACAAAAATCTCTCTTGCAGCAAAGAAAACTCTTTCTGACATTTTTGTAACTTTCATAAAGCAGATAAATTAAATAAAAAGCATTTTATGTGAACAGGTGAAATAAAACGACATGAAGAGATTGAGATACCAAGACATTATCACACACTGAGTTCTCATATTTTCTTGAATGAAACCAATGTTGCCAAATTCTCTTATTACAGTCACATCAAAGGTAGGCACAGCCTTGTCTGAGATTTTCATGCCCAGAGCTGTCTATTTAGCAGGATGCCATGCAAATAGGGCCTCCCTGTGCTGATGAAAACCAGCCCAACCATTACACTGCAGCTTTGCAGAGAAGCCCAGCCCTAGATGCCCAGCTGTCCCCACTCTGTGATCAGTACTAGCACAGACAGCTCACCATGGAGCTGTCCTTGCACTGGGTTTTCCTATTTGCAATTTTCAAAGGTAAATTATTTAGAACAAAGATGCTAAAAGCATCAGTGGAAATGTGAGGGTTACACAGTGGACCTCAGGGACTGGTTGCTGAGCAGAAAGTCCCCCTGTGTTGGCAGGTGTCCTGGGTGAGGAGCAGCTGGTGTGGTCTGGGGTCACTTAGTAGCCTTGGGGGTATCTGGGACTCTCCTGTGTGGCTTCAAGATTCATGTTTTATTATTTTAGGTTAGCGTTATGACATTTTAATAAACAATGCTATGGGATAATAAAAACTGCAAAGAAACAAAATTCAAAAAACAACAGTACATACAATACCAACTAAAATTCAGAATAATTGATTCATTGACTATTAAAGATAAGAAATCCAGTATAACAAAGTAATGTAATGCAGTTTGCTATTATCTGTTATTACAACTGTGTATTTGCATTTTGTATCCTTTACTCAAAGAGGAGAAAATCTTTTGGAATGTTTTATAATATACCATAAAAAGGTAGTGAAATATAGTATATACTTGTAAGAATGTCTATAAATGCATCATCTTACATGTCTCTCACAGATAATATTTTGGACAAAGAGATTAAAAACATCTATCAGATGTATGATTACATACAATTTACATCCCCACCTCACATAATACTGTCAAAACTATGCTTTTTAGTGAGAGTTATATTCAATAAAAACAATGATATTAAGTAACAAGGCATTCAAAGATTTCATTAATTATGAATTATTTTAGTTGATCAAACTTCTGTCACCTAGGTTTTCCAAAGTATGTCCTAAGCCAACGTTACTGAAAAATGTCACACATTCATATTTACTTTTTTTCCCATAAAAGGTCATTGACAATCATCTAAAAATGTGCACATATAGCAAAGTTGAGATAACACTGAATCATGTTTGCATTGCATTTATCACCTCAAGTTTCTCAATGTTGCAAATTTATTCAATGAAACAAACAGCATAAAATAAAAAAAAAATTCTGTGTTTGCAAGTGTCCACTGTGCAGTGCAGCTGGTGCAGTCCAGCAGAGCAGGCTTGGTGCAGCCAGGGCCATCCCTGGGACTCTCATTAGCAGCCCCTGGACTCACCTTCCATGACTCCTGGATGAATTGGGCCTACCAGCTCCAGGGAAAGAGCTACCAGCATCCACTGTGATGGTGACACACACTATTCCGACCCTGTGAGACCATCTCCAGAGACAGTGCCAAGGGCCCACTGCATTTACCAATGAGCAACCACAGATCTGGGGACATAGCCATATGTTACCATGCATTAGACACAGTATGGGAACATCAGTGTGAGCTGAGACAAAAAGCTTCTCTCTCTCTCTCTCATTTAGAGACAGGGTTTCAAGCTGGTCTTTAACTCACTTGGTAGCCCAGGCTTGCCTTAAACTCACAGAAATCCTCTCCCCTCAGGCTCCTGAGTGCTTGTCTTATAGGCTTGCCACCACAGCCATCTCTTGATCGCTTTTCAAGGGGCCAAGATTTGAACCTGCTTACAGGCCTAAGGCCTGAGTGGATGATGAGTGTGAGACCTAAGGAGTGTCAGTTATTGTGGTTGGTCACATAAGCTGAGTTTCCTCAGATAATAGAGGGAAGGCCAACACCACATGGTGTGTGTGTGGGAATACCTCCAGCTCTGTGAGGAGGGAAATGTCTTCACCTGGCAAATAATCTCACTGGAGTTCAGGAGTTCAGTACCCTCCTCCTCAACTGGATACTCATATATATCTCCATCCTGATGCACAGAATCTCATTTTTCCCATTCAGCATCCTCACTTTTATTTCAGGTGTCTTATAAGACTGAGCATTAAAGTTATAGTTTATGGTGTAGTCAGGATTTGCCAGGGAAATAATTTAATAAAGGACACATAAGTAATAGGATTATTTTATATTATTCAATCTATGAGTAAAATGCAGAAAAGTGCTAGAGATTTTTCTACATGCTAGAGACCTGAAGAATCCAGCTAAGGGCCTGGAACCCATGACAATATCCTCCACAGCTCCAGCTGGAGACCTAGAGCCCATGACAATGTCTCATGCAAGTCTGTGTCAAGGATCTGCACTGATCCAAAGATCCAAAGCTCAGTGGTGGAAGCTAAAAAGTCTGTGCCAGCAAGATGAAGGATCTGAGTCAGGACACTGACAGACCTGCACTGGATCCAGGTAGTGATGCTCAAAGTGTTTGAGCTTCGCCAAGAAGAGCAGCACCCTTACTCTGACTGACAGGAACTGATCTCTTCTGAAAAGGAGAATAGCTGAGTGTATATCAGGAAAACCACCACAATGGAGAATCAGTAACAAACCACCTTTCCTTCCACTTCTGCTTTTATGCTGCTGGCAACAATCCTTAGGTGTAACTTAACATCCAAGGTCATGCTGACTAAGTTCAGCCAGCTGTCACAGCTGCCCATATTTAATTCACTGCTGTGTATGTCAGGGAATAAAATTGTCAGGACTATTATGGTTTTAAAGGATAAATGAAAACTATTTGAGTTGCCTTTGGAGAAATAGTAAACCATAACCAGTACCTAGGGATTAAGGGATTGCAGTGCCTCCAACCAAGTTTTAAAAGATGCAGAGCTTCTGGTTATCACCACACCTCTATTCCAAATTGTTTGGCCAGTGAAAAAGATTGATTGGTCTTGGCTAATAGTAGTGAATGATCATAAATTCAATCAAGTAGCAACTCAGAACACCCTTGCTGAGCAGAGGTGGTTTCTTAGATGGTATGGTTGGTTATGGTGTGTTGATCTCTTCACAAGTGGGATGGAACTATCGATGTGACACATGTGTTCTTCTCCATATCAGCCATAAACACAGGGGAAAGAATCAGCTTTCAGATGGTGAGATCAGCAATATATGTCCTGCAGTATCCTGCCTAAGGGCTATATTAAATCTCCATTCCTGCATCACAACTGTCTTCCCAAGATCTTGATCACCCTTCTCTCCCACAAGTTTCCCCTCTAGTCTCTTGCACTGGTAATATAATGTCATTTATACCACATGAGACCAATGTGGAAACCACTATGTATGTGCCAGTAGAGCATGCACAAACCAGATAATGAGACATAAATCCAACTAAAATTCAAGGTCATTTTACCCCAGTGAAACTTCTAGGAGTTCAGTGAGACATTCATACTTATCCTTTCTAAATTGAAAGATAAATTGTCACATTTGACCCATCATAAAAACAAATGTGTAAACCTGAGTGGGTCAATTTGGATTCTGGAACCAACACAACCTCACTTAAGGGTTTGGCTATAGCAGCTTATTAAATGTTTCAGAAAGGTACTATTTTGAGTGTGGCCTAGGAGGAGGAAAAGCTCTGCAAGTGGTCCATACTTCTGTGTAGACTGCCCTGCCACTGGATCATATGATCTGACAGATCAAATGGAGTTTGGGGTGTCAGAGACAGATAGGAATGCTGTTTGGTTTCTCAGGCTGGGCACCATGGATAATTTACAGCAGAGACGTTTAAAATTTGGGGGTAAGTTTCAGGCATCACCTGAAGATAACCACTATCCCTTTGAGAGGCTGCTCTTCCCCTGCTACTGGCCTCAGCTGAGTCTGAAAGCTTGAACAAGGGACATCAGGTTATCTTGTGATCTACCCTGTCCATTATGATAGGATGTCACTAATACAATAATTCACACAGTTGGAAATGCACAGCAACAGTTCATTGCGAAATGGAGGAGATGCACACATGGTCAAGGCAGGGCAGCACCACTGGGAGCAAGCAATGTAGGCAAAGAGCTACACAAATGCCCAGGGGCTCCTACCCCTGCTGTGTAGCCTTTATTTTAGCAGCATGCACCTATTGCATGCTACTTTTCCTCCTCCTCCCTCTCCTTCTCCTCTTCTTCACTGTTGTCATCATTTGAATAAGATGACTTGTTCTGTGGACAACAGTTAATTTTTTTCAGCCACATTCTCACTGTCCAATAGACTTATGAACTAGGTGTCTATGGTGGCAGGGATGGAGTTCATGAGTATTAGACAATTTTTCAAAATGTGGCCTTGAAAAAATTTTTCATTTGTTCCATGGTCAGCTTAAATTCAGCTAAATTTTCTGGATGCTGAAAATTCCTGAAGCAGGTCTATTGCTTTAGTGAGCTGTTATGTTTTTTGCTGGGTTTTGTTTGTTTGTTTGTTTGTTTAGTTTAGTTTTTATTTTCTGCTTGGCAGATCTGGGCGGTTTGGATCCACACAGGCAACAGTTCTCAGGATGCCAGAATTGTGTACCAGGAGATATTTTGTGGCATTGCTCTTCCTATTGTTTGTGCATAGAATGTAAAGATTGTTAAAAGTTCTATAACTATAACTTATAAAGTTTAAGCTCTATCCTTCTGTAGTTGTTAATTTCACCTTCTTGCTGGAGTCAAAGACAGTGTGGTCATTATTGATGGTAATCATTTTAGTTACAGGTATAGCTGGCTGTCTCACATCTATTGGCTCGAGTTTTATTTTCTGATTGTAAAGATGCAAATTCTCCTTTGTATGAGCCTGAGGCTACAGAATGTAGGGCATTTGACCATGAATGATGGCCGGTGCTGCCTGTGTGTCTTACTCCATCCCATCAGGGTCTCTTGAAAATGACTGCCAACCAAGCTATGCAGGTTTCAACAGGATTCTCATTGCCTGGTTCAGCTGGCTTTGTCCCATGAGGGCACACATGACATCACAGCAGTTTGTGTATCCCTTCTGGGAGGCCCAAGTTCTCTGAAGCCACTTTTCCCCAACTGCTCTGAGGAAAGGTTTCTTTTCCTCTCCTCATCACAGTCTTCTTGGGAGCATCAGAAGAGATTTACATAAATCCCTAAGCACCCTACACAGCATTCTAAATGTCATAAAATTCCTCCTTTTTTAAAGGTGGCAGTTTCAGATATATCAAAGGAGGAAAAAATCCAGAAGCATTGGCATAATAGTTGAGCTGAGAGCAAGTTTGGGTCTGATAAAATGGGATTAAAACATAAACATTAAGACACACACAGGAGAGGAGGGGCCTGAGGAGGAACAATGACTACTCATGCTGCTATTGTTTTAAAGTGAGGTGAACAATACTTTATTAGAGGGTGGTGCAGAGTGCAGCTGCTCAAAGCAGTGAGGCACAGAGTGGCCTTTTGCAGATGCAGTGACAACGCCTGTTACAAGAAAATACCATGAAGGGCTGGTTTGATTCTTCCCAAGTCTGTATTTGCCTTTAATCAGGGTGTGATCCATGATAATTTGTCTCCCCTGGGCACAATTCATGGGCCCATGTATCAAGTGGTGGGACTGGGAAAGGTACCAATTAAAGCTGTTTCTAGTGACCCACAGGCAAATTTTCTGCTTCCCGTTCCCTCAAATGTGTGCACTGCTGGCCTAGGTGTCTTAGTTCCAAAGGAGTGGGGAGGCTGGTACCATGCAGCACGATGATGTTTTCACAGATCCAGAAGCTGGGGATTTAAGCTTTGGGTGCCTCCTCTCTCCTGCCTCTTCATATGTCTAAAAGGGAGTGATAATGTTGCAGGGGTGGTTAATCCAGACTATCCAAGGGAAATTAGACTTTTACTTAACAGTGTAGAAAAGAAAAAAGTCCTATGTGGAGTGCAAAATTTCCCTCAGGGTGTTTCCTTTAAATTCCCTTATATTAAGGTCAACGAGAAACCACCAGCAGGGGGCGATTGGTATCCATCGAGCAGGGGCCAGGACCCAGGAGCAGGTGCAGAGCAGGAAACAGGGGACTGAGGGCTTCCTGCTGGCCTCTGGGCTTTTCTCTCTGTGTTAACATCACATAACCAGGGTGAGACACGAAATACACAGGCTTCAGATGGTTTACGAATTATTCAAGTTACAAGTGCATATATATAGCATAAATTCCCTTAGGGCCTCGCCTTACCATGCCCTGTTCTTAAGGTCACGCTGCTGGTTATGCTTTTAGAACTTGCCCTTTATCACAATCCATTGTTCCCATGTACAGCACATTAGAATTAGAAATATGGAATAAACTTGGGACAAAGCTGAGGAGAACTGAAGGCAAAGTAAAAAAGATTTCTGCAGCCATCTCGGTGACATGGGAACTATTAAAGCCACCCTGATCAATTTGAGTCAGGATGAGGGGGAAAATGTGATAATCCCTTTGAGGAGCCTTTGAGTCCTCAGCCTCCTGTTCAAACATTTCTAGCTGTGGCTGCTCCCCACCATCTCTGTGCCCATATCCTGCAGCTCAGATGGTGCTCTCTGAACTCCTAAAGAAAGCAGTGCTCCGAGGAAAACATCAGCTCACCCAGTGCAAACACAAACTGGGTCAGAAGAGAGTAACCGTGGGTCAAATGATGACCTTCATATTGTCAGGACCACAGTTCCTTGTGCGGGATTTGAAAGCTTGATTTTACATACTATGCCATTATCATGGGTACTAGATAATTGACAGATGAAATCCATGCATCATGGACACCTCACAACTTCTTGCAGTTTTTTGTCTTTTTGAGATACGGTCTCACTATGCAATTCAGGCTGCCCTTGAGCTCACTTTGTAACCCAGGATGGTTTCAAACTTACAATGATCCTCCCATCACAGCCTCCCAAGTGTAGGGATTACAGCTGTGCACCATCACATCTGGATTATTGCAATTTTAGCTGTTACTGATTTCACTTTGCAAACATCATTCATCTTGAATCAATTCCACATTCAGATACCATTTTTCCTGATGGCTGTGGCCACACTAAAAGGTATCATACTAACAGGCTCCCTTCAGCCCAGGAGGCAAAGATTTTCTTCCACCAAAAGGCAGAGCTAGGTAATACCATCCTACTTTTACAAATAACAAGTGATAGATGAGGAGCTCAATTTAAAACAATTATTGTGCATTTTAAATTCTTAAACTACTAACTTGAACTTTCTGCATTTTGTTAGAGTTAATATAAGAGCACTGATTCATGCTTACTTGGATGCCTATTGGCAGACAGACAAATATAAAATGTAACATGATGAGACTATCCAGTTGCTTTCAACCATGTGTTTCAAGAAAGTTTATAGAGAGTGTGATGGAGAAAAATAATCATAGAAGTCTTTAAGTATAAGAGATATACTTTAAATATAAGAGGATTTCCTAAGATAAAAGATTTGCAGGCTTAGGTCTAGAAACTTGAATCATGAAAATATGACTTCTCATGGTCACGGATGCAGGAGGAAGGGCAGAATGTCTGTATGCCATGAGGGGTCCCAGCATTTCCAGAGAGCACCAGAGAGTCCTGATTTTATAAACCAAACAATGCGCTGAGGTGGAGATGCAAGGGCTCCCTTAGTTTTCTCCAGGTCAGGACACCACGGGGATCTACAAAACAAGCCCCACATTTTGTCCATGAAGATCACATGTAAGAATGAAACAGTAATTTTTCAAAAGGCAATCTTGGAGAGGAGCACAGGTGATACACCAAGAAAAAACAAAGTTTAGTTATTTTGTGAAACATTTTTCCCCATCTCCAATAAGAGCCCCACAGATACACAGTTCCCTGACCCTCTACAAACCCTGCCATGGAAGGTTGACATTAGTGAATTCATTCAGCAGGTCAGAAATTGTTCAGAATGGAAATATTCTAATGTTAAATATTCCCACATGAAATGTGCTCACAATCATAAATTCTTCCCCGTGTTCAATTGCACTTTTTGTGGAAGTGTGAATACTACAGAAGATGTAGAAAAGTATCTCATTGTCAGGAGTCAGCTCTGACCATCCTATGAAAATCCCACTCCCTGGGAAGCACTAAAGCACCCTAACCTGGGTCCCACCCTTATACCCACAGGGCCTCCCCATGCAAAGCAGCACTGGGCTCAGAGTGAAAAGCCAGTTCTGGCTGAGCAGCCCCAGTCTCCTTCCAAGGGAGCCTTCACTGAGCATAGGGTTCTGGGCTCTACTCCTCTGCCTGGTGGCAGCTCCCTGCTGTGAATGTCTCTGAGGCTCAGGAGAGGGGGCTGGAGTGGATTGGTGTTATTGGGAGTGCTGGAGGCACAGATTATAACTCAGCCCTTCAATCTCGAGTGAGCATCATCAGGGACACTTCCAAGAGCCCAGTCTCACTCACACTGAGCAGCCTGATCCCCTAGGACACGGTCTTGTATTACTGTGCCAGAGACACAGGGACAAAGGGAAGGGACTTTGGTATGAGCCCAGACAAAAACCTCCCTGCAGGGGCACTGAGACAGCAGGGGGCGCTCGAGACACACTGAGCTCTTGTGAGTCTCAGGCCCAAGTGCAGGTTCCTAGGGCTGCTGTGATCTTAGTCTGTGGTTTTCATTCCTTCCGTGACTTTGCTAAAGACAATCTGCAGTGTTGGCTTCTAAATTTTTAATTTTATTTCTTTTTTTAGTACATGTTTCCAGTGCAGGCAGTTTACAGTCATATTGGGGAGTGTGTGCAAGTGTGTAACACAGTTTGATTCTCTTTTAAATCCCCTTCCTCTTCTCTGCTGCCTCTCTTCACTCTCTTCTCAATCTCTTTTCCCCGGTTTCATTAATGTTGACAATACTGATCTTATCTCACATGTGTGATGCACAACGCTTACACACATTTAGATTAGACTGAAGGGAAGTTATATCTGTGTTCTACATCATTCCTTGCCTTCTCCTTTTCTCATGTAGATTATATCTGACTCCACTTGCAAAAGATGTGCTCATTGTCTCCTTTCTTGCCTTCCTTTTTCATGCTGTTTGCACTTTTGCTTACTCAAATAAGAAGTCCTATGTGGAATTTAAGCTTCTGTGTCTGATTTATTTCTCTCAACGTTGTATTTTGAGGGTGCACACATTTTCCTACAAGTATCTTAAATTTTCCCTTCTTTATAAGTGATTAGCTTTCCATTAAATATAGACAGCACATCCATCATCTGCTACTGGATGCACAGCATTGCAAGACAAACACAAACCTTCCTTCAGGGGCGTACATCACCAGCAGAGGGTGAGGAGAATCCACAGAGCACAGGAAAGATCACAAGAGCAGGTGCAGAGAAGGAAGCTGGGGAGTGTGTGCTTCTTGTCAGCCTCTGTGGTCCCTCTTTGTCCCTCATATCATGTCCCGAGGGACCCTGCAGCACATAAGCTGTGAGTGTCTGATGAAGTAAGCAAGTGACAAGTAATGATTCTAACTTAATTACATAAACATATAGTTACATAATTACTCTCTCTAATTTAATTACATAAATATATAGTTACATAATTACTTTTTAAAATATTAACATGAGTTTTATTTATTTGTTTACTTTTGTCTTTTTGAGACAGTGTCTCTCTACGCAGTTCAGGCTGGCCTAGGGCTCACTTTGTAACCCAGGCTGGTCCTGAAGTCACAATAATCCTTTTGCCTCAGTTTCCCAAGTGCTGGGATTACAGGCCTGTGCCACCATGCCCAACTCACGTGAGTCTTATCAGTTGAGAAAATGGGAATTGCATGAATCTAAAAGTACCCTTTAAATTTTGAGAACTTTGGTTTATTTTGAGTGCCAAATAACCATCATCTAAAAACAAATCTGGTAATTCTATGGCCATGACTAGGAGTTGGCTCATGCAGAATTAAATGCTTCTGATTGGGGATTAAATCCTTCACACCCCTCTCCTCAGTGTCTGAGAGCACAGCTCTTCTTGCAACCAGGTCATTGCATGAGACTTTGTCCCCAGGATCAGCACCAGCACCATGTGCAGCACTGTGCTCAGGGGAGGATGGAATAGGGGCGGCCTGGCTGCATTCAGGATAGTGCTTGAGGGCCTCCATGAGCTTTTCCTGCTCATGGTGGCTGCACAGGAGCAGGGGATGCTCTTTCCTTATGGGAGTTAGAAATAGATATTTGTAAGACACAATGGTAACATTCTACCCTTTGGGTATCTCTCTATCTATCTATCTATCTATCTATCTATCTATCTATCTATCTATCCATCTATCTACCTAGACCTCATCTCTCTTTTGGCTTGGATCCCCATGTCCTTTCAAAGCCTGATGGACTTTAGGTAAGACTTCTCAGAGGTGCATAGACTTAGGGTTTATGGATATGTTCAAGGGCACGTGTTAATTAGCTGTCTTCAGTACAGGTCTGGGAGGGGACAGTGGAAACACTGCTGCAGCTTGCTGCCACCAGATATTCTTTATCCCTATATGAAGACCAGGCCCAAGGAAGTTTTCTCTCTGTTAATAAAAGCATGGCAGTGCTTGGGTCCATACTTCCAAGACTTAAGCAACAAGTTGAATTTGCAAAATAACCTGCCAAATCCTTCAGTGTGAATTTTCTGGCAGATTATCCATTTTTGTTTTCTGAAACAGTTTCCCTTTATCTTCCCACTTCTTCTGATACCATTCAATCCCCTTCTCATTGGGCAACTCCCCCTTAGGAACCAAATATAGTAGCTCTTCCAATAATCCTAATCCATGGTCAGGGTAGTATTGTTAGTCAGCTCAAACAGTAAGCTCACAGGAAGGTTAAATTGGCTTCTTGTTTTCTTGTTACTCCTCCCAGGCCCAGCATGATTTTCTCTAGATCACAGGAAGGGTGAATTTAGCTTGTTCTCCTCCCAGAACCTGCATGGCTTGTGCCAGGTCATGGGAAAGGCAAATTGGCTCCTTTGTCTTATTGTTACTCCTCCCAGGTCTAGCATGGCTTCAGAAGTGTTATAACTTTTAATACAGCAGTTCATTTAACAGATATAGGGTGACACTGAAATGCATGAAACTCTTTCAAACATAACATCACACACAAAATTGCAAGAAACTATCTTTATTTCTCATAGTATAGTAAAAAATATCAGAAAAATTTTAAAACATTAAACAAATAGACAAATAATATAATCATTTAATTTTGTTAATGTATAAACTGTTGTTTATACATCACTGTGAATCACTCTACATGTTTGATGGTGCAGTATTAAAGTTACAGTGATACATACAATACATAAAATATGGAAGTGACCTATTGATACTAATTAAGGATAAATGAAGAAAGAATATCTGGCATATATACAAAGTAGAGGTAAGTTCAAGTTACTTTTGGGAATATGAGTGGATCTCTGGAAAATAAGAGCAAACAAATTCAGACAAAAAAGTTAAATATCACATGATCTGTGACACACCTTAGAAACAATTTAAAGAACAAAATAAACTTGTTAAGGAACTGAAAAGTGCCCTCTGTGGAAATGTGCAGAATCGGGGGCAAAACCAATGATGGGGGGAAGATGTGACATGTAACCAATATGTACCACAAACATATAGTGATAAGAAATTTATAAAGAATGTTGAATAAAACTAGATGATTAAAGAAATGTACAGAAATTTTCAGGTGAAAATGATGGAATAGAATATTGGGAAGAAAAGGAAGAGGCACCTGTGGCACAAAATGTAAAACAAGGGAGTTTACAAACCAGTGTATGTTAAATGCAGAAAGTTAAGAAGTACACATCAGGAAATATTATAGAATAAATATTCAGGTAGCATGTTGAAGGCTTGGGATTGCTTCCTGTGATAGCTACTTGTTGAAAATATTTCATTTATTTACTGATCTTTTGTCTTCCTTCCTCAGAGAACCATCTCATTTCAATTGCCCATTTCTTATTTGGAGGGTATCTAATTTTTTGAGTCCTTTATTGAGTATATTCTTGACAGTAGTTCACTGTCAAAAGGATAGGTAGAAAGATTTTTTGCACTATGTAGGTGAAATAAATCAGATAATCTTAAATATTTCATGGTTCATTTTATGTAGGAAAAGAAGTATTTAAATAGGTTAAAATGAAAAATAAAGCAGAGATAAAAAGAAACAAAGATATTTTGCAAGGTTAAAGGGACCTAAGAAATGGAGGGTTGTTAGAGGAAACCTGATGAAACAAGAATTAAAGTGTTTTAGGCACACATATAAGGGTTTAAGTAAATGTATCCATTACATACTCTAAATGCTATTGATAAAAATTAATAATTAAAAATGAAAAAGACAAGGGAAAAATGGGGCAAAGAAGATAATGACAGGCAAAATTGAGAAACTCATCAGCAGGCTCCATACAAAGGCTGGTGCTATTTCCTTTCAGAAAAGAGCAGAGCACAGCACAGTCACACACACTCTCCCCACAGGGAGAGGGGTCTGCAAACCACAACAGGAGAGTCCAAGAGTTGGACGGGAATCATTCTGCTCACAGATAAGGAGAGCAAAAGCCTGTACCATGGGGATGACATTCACATGGCATCAGATCCTATATGTAAAACACAGCTGCTTATGGCACTCAACATTCCACATATTTACAAAACAAGCATCATTAATATAAAACACATGATCCATGTGTATGTATAAAAATCAAAGCTGATAAAGAGTTGAAAATATAGCAGAACACTATTACTTGAGTTATTTTTATTTTTGTATCAGGGATCCAACTCACAATCTAACACTAGACACCATGCATCACAGTGCCCCCAAGCTGTACCCCTGGACCTGTGACTTGTCATGTTCTCTGGAATGCCTTTTTGTTACCAGGCTTGTGAGATGCACTCACATGTGCTGTGGACACTACCTGCTCTGAGGGTCCAACCACAGTGCTGTCTATATAGCAGGAGGCCATGCAAATAGGGCCTCCCTGTACTCATGAAATCCAGCCCAGTCCTCACCCTGAACTCCACAGAGGAGACCAGCCCTGGTGCCCAGATGTTCCCACTCAGTGATAAGGCCTGAACACAGGTGATCACTATGGATTTGGGCCTGAGTTGGGTTTTCCTGTTTGCACTTCTGAGAGGTAAATTTCTGAGAACAAAGGATATGGGATGGGGAAGTGGACGTGACTGGGATAAACAGTGGACATATGTGCAAGTTTTTTGATCAGAATGTCCCTCTGTTTGCAGGTGTCCAGGCCAAGGTGCAGATGATGGAGTTCCAGAGACATGTAGTGCAGCCTGGGGCATCACTGAAACTCTCCTGAGCAACTTCAGGATTTGTCTTCAGTGACTACTGGATAAGCTGGGTCCTACAGACTCCAGGGAAGGGGCTGGAGTGGATCTCTGACATAAAGTTGGATAGTAGTAAAATATACTACACCGACTCTGTGAAGGGCCGATTCACCATCTTCTGAGAGAATGACAAGGACACACAGTATCTACAGATGAGCAGCCTGAGAACCGAGGACATGGCTGTGAATTACTGTGCAAGACTCATGGTGAGGGGACACCAGACACAAACCACCCTGCTGAGGCACTTGGAAACTGCAGAAGGGGCTGTGTCCCACTGAGAAACAGCCAGGGCCCAGGAGCAGGTGCAGGAAAAGAAGCTGGTGAATGAGGGATTCCTGGTGGCCTCTAGGGCTTCCTCTCTGCTTTAAAATCCTGTGACCTGAGAAAACTCTGAATTCAGAGGCGTCAGACTGCATATGATGTGTCCAAGTCCAAGTAAACATTTTCTGTGAAATCTAATGGCATGATGTATTGATGTTTTGGCTTTATTCATCTCCTTTGTATGAATTTCACTTAATGGGAAATCTATCTCAAAAAAACTTAATGTGTCAGAATTAGTTTTCTCTTTAGTGTTAAATCATCATCATGTAAAAAGTCATCTAATTTTCTCCTTATGATGAGGAGTTGTCTCATGTAGAAATAAATTTGTATGAATTTCACTTAATGGGAAATCTATCTCAAAAAAACTTACTAATTTGTCAGAATTAGTTTTCTCTTTAGTGTTAAATCATCATCATCTAAAAAGTCATCTAATTTTCTCCTTATGATGAGGAGTTGTCTCATGTAGAAATAAATGCTCTGCATTAGGAAATTAAATCCTTCCTGTCTCTGTGTACAGGGCCTGAGAACGGACAGCCCTCTCCTCTGCTTGGCTACCTCAGGAGGCCTGGTCCCCTGGATCAGCCCTGCCAACCTATGAAAGGAAGAGTGCAGCCTGACTGGACTCAGGGCAGAGTCCCCAGGCTTCTATGTTCTCATTCGGTCAAAGGGCAGTGAGTTGAACTTGTACCTGCACTTTTTTTTGGGTCTTAGAAATTTGGAAGTCATAAAATACAGCCCAATTGAGTGTAATAACTCTGTGTCTCTGTCTGACTTTGTCTCTTTCTTTCTGTCCACTTCTGTCTCTCTCTGTTTCTGTTTGTTTCTAACTTTCCTTTGCTGATTTCAAAGTATTAAATAATGAGAATATATAAAGTCAAATAGTGTAGATTCATATTTTATTCCTTTCCTAAACAGATTTTCATATTTCTGCCTTTATGCTTCTCCTTGTTTTATCTCAGTATCTTACCTCAGTTAATTCTATAATTATCAGTCACCTATAACTTAGTTGTCCTAACATAATTGAATAGAGTTGTGTACTTAGTATTATTCATTTTGTTATGGACATTTTATATATTTCTTTTGATTATGGTCTTCTTTGAAACAGGAGCATACACTAAGGAGAGAAGAAAATCATTTGCACACCCAACATGCACAGATGCCTGTTTCCTGAAGGTAGAGCTGAGGTAAGGTTCTCACACACAGGCCACTGGCCATCAGATGTGGCCATGGACCTCACAGTCACAGTCCTCCTGGGAAGTCAGATGCACCTCCACCTTCTCCCTCTGCTCTGAACCTAAGCTGGACCAGCATCATCACTGAGGTGTCCTGAGTTTAAGGGCTGAGATTTCTGCTTTCTGATGTGATGTCCCATGGGCATCTGTTCTTTCAAAGACAAAACAAGGACACCTTCTGGAACATGTCTCCACCTGAGATGTAGATATATCTCCTCTGGTGGACTTTTTCAATTCCTCCCACCAGCAAATCCCAGAAATGTCTGGTTTCCTGATGTTTCCTTCTCTTTTGTTTAGTGTTCAGTCCTGATTGTGAAAATGTCATTTTCAATTAATGAACTTAGAACCCTGACTCATGTAAGAGTTGAAATTTGGCCACTGAATTTGGACCTAGCTTTCACTTGAACCTGTAAGGCATACAAAATCATTACCCACATATTCAAATCTAAGACATTATGGATAAAATAAATAACATAATTTTTATGAGTCCATGAAATATGTAAAATTACAGATTGAATGGTCACACAGAAAGTACAGTACTGGGCCCTTGGTCTGACCCCCAATCTCCTAAAATAAGTGCACCCCCTGAAGGCTTAAATAGAAAAAATAATATGATTTTAGGGAATGTATGAATGTCAGAACTCTCTCAGTGGTAAAGATCACAGGTTTTCTTGAGAGCCCATATTTATTCCACAGGTTCAGGGGGTGTAAAAACCAGTGAAAGAACTTTGAACAAAGGCAGTCAACTTTGCTGTTTAAGATAACTGTGTGATCTCTGTGACTGACAGTTTTGTCACTCTGGAATCCTTGGCATGAGATTCAGATCCCTGGGCAGCTGAAGCTTTATTTTTAGAGTATCTGGACTGTGAGGTTTCTCGGACTTCCAGAGAGCACTGTGCTCAGCAACTTAACCCTCACACAGCCTGCTGTCCTACACGTCTGGACATCCAGAGTCCCAGGGGAGCCCTGCATCTTTCTGCAAAAGGAGTTGGAGGTATGGAGTGCGGGAAACACGTAAGGGGAGATGGTGGATGACTGGAGCACAGCAATAGCCAGGATGAGGTGACATCATGCTCCTCCAGAGACACCCCCCCAGGATTTCAAGGGGGAAAACTAAAAATGATCACACAGGTTCTTACAGGAGGAAGCAAGCACTGGTCACTGAGAAATGGTCACAGACCCTGGTCCTGATAGAAGACACTAAGGGATGGTCTTTTCCAGAAAATTATACTACTTGGAGAAAACTATTCTTACTACAGAACGACCACCAACCCCTCAAGTATGATACCAAGGATATGAAATAGTTTATAGGAGAAATATATGAAGGAATTGGACTGTCTCATACAAAGGAGCAAAGGAATAGGAATACCTGAGTTAGGACCTATTCTCGTATCAGGAACAGCATACTACTTCTATTTGAAGGTGGGGACAATGGAGAGAAAATCAGGAGGAATCTTCTGAAGACCTATATCTGATTAAGATGGACAGCTACAGTCACTCAGTGTCTCCAGATCTGTGCATTAATGCAGAATCAGAAGCATGAGCAGGAATGATTCCATGAAGAGAATCTCCAAAAATTAAAATTACAATCAGAGTACGATGGCCTCACAGTAAAGGAAAATTTTCAACATTTTGTTTACATCACCATGAAATGCACCAGCGACCCAGGCAGTCAGAGGAACAGAAAACACTTGTCCAGAACTGAATCTCACAACAACACTGCCAGCCTCAGGTTGGTCCAGTGCATAGACACAGCCCTCTCCATGGCTCTCCTCTTCTGCATCCCAGACTCCCACACAAATCACACTGAGTGCTGACAGGAGAAATGCACCCACAAGCTGGGGATGTGTGGGGGTCTTGATTCTGCAGGCACCATGCAGATCTGGGGACCCTTCTGTACCTGATAGCAGCTTCCCTCAAGGAAGGTCCTGGTGTTCCTACTTATGGGAAAGACTCACCATGACTTCTCTGTCTTAGGCATCCTGTCTGATCTTACATTTTGTGAGTCCATGGAAGGTCATGCTAAAGAAAGTTACCAATGGGAAACTGAGACTCAAGAAACAAGTGAAATTTATTTCAAAAGTTGAAGGCGTCAGCCAGATGAGGCCATTGGAGTAGCACTGCTGGAGGGCTTCAATTCCTTTGCTCTCTTTCCTTATATAGCCCCTATGAGTTCACAAGTTCTGAGGGAATCCATGGATACCATCTTTTTGCAGCACTATCATTGCTTTGGAATTTTCTAAGGACTTTTACACACCTGGTTAGTTGACACACAGAATGTGGGCACTGTTCAGTTTGGTATCCTTGAGATAAACCTGTTTGCTCCACTTCTTGTAGCTTTTAAGACAAAATAAACGTGAGGAGGAGGCCTTTTGGGGATTTGGCCAAAGTTCACTCATGGTTTAAAGTCAAACTGCTAGCTAAACATCTAAGGTAAAACTAATAGGCCATAAAATACATAAAGTTTTCAAAATTAATGTTTGGGGGGTTAGAAAAAAAAGGACAAAAACCCAAAATAGTGGGATTTATAAATGCCTTCACATTAAGACTGAGCCTGGTGAAGCCCACACCCACACTGTTCCTCAACTGTACCCTTGCATGGATTCAATAAGTTGCTAGATCATGAACTACATATGGCTGACTCTTTGGAAAGCTCCACAGTGGATTGGGTGCTTGATAGGTACTACAGGCTAAAACCCAGATTTCCAGGGCTGTACCTTCATCCCTGCTGACACAGGCAAGAACAAGTTCTTCCTGCAGCTCAGCTCTCTGGCCACTGAGGACATGGCCATGTATTACATTCAAGACATAGCAAGAGGATGTCATGAAAAAAAAAACCTTCATGCACAGCATAATCTTCTATTTATTTGCACATTGTATCATTCAGCTCCATAGGTCTGGAATGCATATCCTAGGTTAGGTAAATTAAAAAGGTGAAAGTTTCATTTTGGTTCAGATTTTCAGATGAGCTTTTCCTTGCCTGTGCAGCCCTGATACTTCAGAACTGGGGTCCTTACATCTCCTATAAAAGATTTGATCAGTGACCTAAATTCCTACCTCAGATACCCCAATGCCTGGAGGTGTCACTATGTCCTTGTAATGCCATAGATATTAGACAAATCTTCAAAATAGAATTATGGGACATTGAAGGCTGGGATAAAAGCACAAATTGAAGCCACACACACAAGTCAGGTGCTTGCCATAAACATAATAAAAACCATAGTTCCTGAATATAAATAAATAAAAATGTTTTACAAAGGAAAATTATACAGAGCCACAATACAACCTTAAAAAATAAAATACTGTAGGTATTCATCAAAAACTGTATAAAGATAATATACAGCCAGGTGCCAGACTAGTAGAAAACATTTATAACATGCATATGTGAGAGATGAATTTCTTCAAACTATACAGAGAATGTTATATATTCTACAAAATACAGCTACAAATGCAATGATAAAATGAAAGAAAAATCTCAACACACTATTCAGAAAATCAAAAGAAATAAGAACTGATAATTATGCAAAATAATTAGTTATCATAAAGAAAATTAATCACAAGAGATTACATGAAAAAAGACAACTTAAAAATTGTGAAAATCATAGGGAAGTGGTAAATTGAACAGCTAAGGAGAATAAATGTAACCTAAGTAAGTTTATGCATGTTTAAACATGCAAGATGAATCTCACTAGTCCATACATATACATCAAACTCTAATAAAAATTAAACATGTTTAACTAGCAGCTCCCACATGTTACAATAAAAAAGCAAAATTAAGTGTTAGTGAGGATACCAAGCATCACTGTGTCTTATTTATTCCTGAGAAAATGCAAGCAGTGTGATGATTCTGAAACCCATCTCACCTGTTCTTTTACAGTAAAAATGAACCTCAGTGTACACTCCCACCACAGTTCCAGAGTAAAGGCAAGTGAATTAAGGATAACCCTTGAACTTCTACCTGTTTAATTTCCTAGTGACATATCACAGCGTGGCCCTTTCCTAGGTGGTTGAAACTCATCTCTACTTTTAGGACACAGGCCTCCAGCTCTGGATTTCATGTTTTTATTTGCTTTATAACTTCAGTTGCTTGATGGAGTCAATAAACTTCATTAATTCGCAGTTAGTTCAGTTTTGCTCTTTGGTTTTCTTTTGGTTTAAAAAATATGAGATCTACTCTTTCTCCTGTAGTTACATTTGCAAGACGAAGTGTAGCACTTCTTGCAGTAAGTTGAAACTTAGAACATTTAATTATCTATTAACAAATCCACTGAGAAAATTAAATCCAAATGCATTTCCTTGTGTATTTATTTGTGTGGCTCCAGGGACCAAATCAGGGCCACACAGAGGATAGGAAATCAATCTAACCATAATCTAATAAGTAATCTAACCCTAATCTTATTTTTATACATTAGGGTACTGCTGGTTGTCAGTGCTCAGCTGCTGTCCCATACATAGTCAGGACAGCTCTGCCAATGTGTGCAGTACTACACAGTAGGTCCATGTGAACCCTTTTAATCTATTTGCCCTTACTAATGTTGAAATAAGTGTTACCTGCAGTCAGTCCAGGTAATTATTGTTAGATTTGTGGAGGGCAGGAAAAGAGAATAAAACACCAAGGTGTGATATGCATGTGTATTAATTACCCATGATGAAGGCAATCAGCATATATAGCAAATATGTGCCAAAAAATAAAAATTTGAAATAAAAATAATGTAGACCAAGTGTAATATGTGGGATTAAAGTCTCTTAATGAGAACCTAGCAACAAAAGAGAGTTTTAGGAACCTGGATACACAGAAGTCCATGAATTGCAGAGGGTGGGGACCGTTCTTAGACACAGGTGAGGCTTATTAGCACAGCAGAGAAGGCAACTTGTGGGATCACTGTTGCAGTTCACCGAAGTCTCTTTTGTCTCCAAAGTAGACAAACAGCACTAATGACCATGGAGATGACATTGGATGCTTGTTCCTCCCTGATAAAGAGGTCACATATAGAATGAACCCTGCATCCAGCATTTGTGCCTCTGTACCCTGGAGGTCAGAATGCACAGTCCTCATAAACAGGGTCTCCTAGTGAGGAGGAATGGAACCAGGCTCTGCTCTCCATCATGACTCACTCAGGAATCCTCAACCCCACTTTCCTGACTCCAAGTTGAATTGATAAGGATGTCAGCTAACACAGGAATTCTTTAATGAGCTTTAATGAAAGGCATTGATAGAGTCCATCTCTCTGTGCTGACCATAGGTAACCTGTGAAGCACTGCTGTGGAACTCAGTAGCAAGGAATCATGAGGGTACTTGCTGCTTCATTAATGGAAAAAATTCAATGACCAATAGTAAACAAGAACTGGACCCCTTTGGCTGAGAGAGAGTTACATGAAGATCAGTGCCATCCCCATCACTGAGCTGAGAAACTTTCAGTGGCAGGCTCTGTGCTCAGTTGTGAATATCACGGGCACCATTATTCACCAGATGGGAATGGGACAGCTCCAGGTGTCCTCACAGCAATGCACCTTGCTACAGAAAAATGCATCACTAAAAACTTACAATGTATTTAAACAGGATACAAATTATACTACACTAGTGTAAATGTCTACTGTGAGGTAGAAAAAAAGGGTAAGGAATGTTGAGGTGAGAATAAATGTATCAACATAAACCGTTGAACATTATGAATACATGTCACATGCACAAAGATAAATATAATCAGATGAGTGTAATGCTCTATAAAATATATGAGATGTTTTGTATATTCCCGGGTTTTGAAATCCTCAGCTAAATTCCAAGAGATGACAGAATTTGGCTAAGGGCTTCAAAACCCTGGAATATGGTAATGATGGTATGAGCAAATACAGAATGAAGAATGACAATAGTTATTTACCAGGATGTGTATAGTTGTGCATAGACTGTGAACTGATTTTATGTGTTATGCCCATGTACCTATGCACGTGTGCTGTATGACTTCTCAGTCCTGTGTTCTACTTTTCCTATCCTTCATAGATACACATACAGATACACAGCTCCCTGATCAGCTCTTCCATTACATGTCCTGTATGGAGTAGGAGGATTGGTCCTGAGGCAATGGACCCCAGGGACATCAGTGAGTTCTTTGAGGGCTCAGTCAGCATCTTTCACACAGAAGCAACCCCAAAAAAGAGCACATCCTCTGTATCCTTGTGACCTTCATATACAAGAATTCACCATCCATGCAAATGCTTTGGGAGCTAAAAGATTAACTCATATTGCACACTGGCTTAATTTCTTTTGTATCTCAATATTTAAGATATTCTCAGAAATTTCTAAGGCTATTCTTTAGAAACCTAGAACAATTAAGGCAGCTCTTCTTTCTGGTGCTGCCTCCAAGATCTGTGCTCTGGAAATTTCACACAGTATGACGTGCAGATGCTGCATTTCATCTCAAGCTCACTGTGTTCTCTCACTGTACTGTTTCAGCTGCTACTTCAAGAAACTTTCCCAGCCTGGTGAAGCCCTCCAGAGTCCCCTCTTCCAGCTGCACATTCTCTGGTTTCTCAGCTCTGGGATACTGCCCCTAAAGCTAGATGCTTCAGCCAGCAGGAAGTAAACTGAGTGAATGTTTCAAGATAACTTATAGCAGAAATACATCTTGTAATTCATCCTTGACAACTCAGTACATCTAAAGACACAGCCAAGAACCAGTTCTGTGTGCAACTCACCTCAGTACCCAGGAAAAACACCACCATGCAGTACTATGCAAGACAGTTTCTGAGGGGACATAAATGGGATCCCAGACACAAAGCTTGTACAGAGTAGTGTGGACTAGAAGGGGGTGCTCAGGACCAACATCATGTGCTCAGAACCAAGAAAAGGGGGCTTCCTGACATCATGAGGGGGCACATAGGAAAGCTCTGGACTAGTAAAAGAGCCCTGGGGATATGCAGAGACCCAGAAGTGGCCCAGGAGGAGTTGCAGAGAAGAAGGCTAAGGATTAAATGCTGCCTTTCAGCATCTGAATTTCCCCTCTGTCTACTGTGGAGAACTTACAGTGCATACTTTCCACCTAAGATAAGAAGTCTCCAGAGCCCAAGCAATGAAATGGACTTGGGGGTGACAGATCACATTCACCCCTCCACTATTTTAGCTCCTTAAGCTGAATTTCTGTGGGACTGTATAGGAACATGTATATACTGAAAAGAAGACCAAGAATATTAAGAATTTAGATGCTGTGGAATACACAATACACATGATCATGGTAATGGGAAATCAGAGTGCTAATTTTGTCACCAAACAATGCACAGTCTGATGCAGCAATAAATGTTTCACCTTAGAAAAGTCTCCAATAAAGAAGGAGACCTTATTGAACATAACAGGAGAATTTATGAGTACTGATCCATAGCATATCTTGACAATGGGCATGGTTTTTGTTAGTGTTATCAAGTTATATGTTTGTGTCAAAATACTTCTTATTTATTCATTATTAATATTAATACATATACTTGTGACAGGCAATTTACTGTGGAAAGTTTAATGCAGATATAAGAAAATGAGATGCCAGATTCTTGAACCTGTATTTGCAAAAGTACTGTCTCATCATTTGTGAATATAAGGCCATTGAGAAAAATTTCTGAGTAGTAGAAGATCTTTGGCAAATGACATGCAGCAAGATCACTGTTTTGGAACTGCTCCGTCAGGACTTGAGAACTGTGCCAAGGATTCTAGGATCAAATGCTTGGGAAGTTTTGTAAAATGTGGCTCACATCTCATACATAGGTCATTATTTTTCTCACACTATTTTCACAGCTGCAAACAAAGGAAATTATTAAATCCATTAATTATGTATAGAAGGAGTAAAACAGATGAGGTTATGTGTTTATCACTACATAGACACATAGAAAGAAACCAAGTGTTCTAAACTATTAGGGATAATCCAAACCCTTTCACAGCACTCTCATGTACTTTGCACACTTCCCTCTCTGAAGCTATCTCAAAAGAACTGGCCATATATACAGGAGTTCATGCAAACAAGGGCTCCCTGTGCTGATGAAAACCATCCTAGCCCTCAACCTGCAGCTCTGAAGAGGAGCAGAAATCTCAAAGCCCAGCTGTTCCCACTGGGTGACTGGCACTATGCAAAGATGGCTCACCAAGGAGCTGGCGCTGAGTTGGGTTTTGCTTCTTGATATTTTAAAAGGTAATTCATGAAGAATAATAAATACCTAATGGGTGAGTGGCATGAGTGGGATGAACAATGAACATGTGTGACAACTTCCTGAGAGGGATTTCTCTGTGTTTGCAGGTGAACTGCATGAGGAGCAGCTGGTGGAGTCCGGGGAAGGCTTGGTGCAGCTTGGGGCGGTCCTTGAGACTCTCCTGCGTGGCCTCGGGATTCACCTTCAGTAGCTGTCACATGGACTGAGTCAGCCAGGCTCCAGGGAAGGGGCTGGAGTGGGTCACATGGATTAGCAGTGATGGTGGTAGCACAAACTACTCAGACTCGGTGAAGGGCAGATTCACCATCTCCAGAGACAAAGGCAAGGACTCACTATATCTGCAGATGAGCAGCCTGAGCCCCTAGGACACAGTCATGTATTACTGTGCAAGAGACACAGTGAGGGGACATCAGCGTGAGCCCAGAAATAAACCTCCGTGCAGGGGCGCTAATGGGCAGCAGGGGGCGCTCGGAATATACGGAGCATGGAGTCTATCCCAAGACTACAAGTATTGAAGCATTTTGTTTCAGGTGGGCTTCATGAAGTTTTTTTGTTTGTTTGTTTGTTTTTGTAGCTTGCTACAAAACTCACTACCTCATGCTTGCTAGGCACTGAGCTGAATCCCCAGCACCTTTATGACATTTAAAGAATAATAGTACGGGGTAATGGAAAGAGCAAAGAAACAAAAGGTTAATAATAAGATCTATGCAAAATACCAAGTAAAAACCAAAATAATTAATTCATTCTCTAAGTGAAAACCCACGAAAAGCAAGTAATAAAATAAAATACACTAATACAATTAGCAAATCCTTTACAGAAACTGAATTTTGCATTTTCTACCCTTTGCATAGTGAAGAAAAAAAATTTAAAATGTTTTATAACATTTAGAAAACAATTTAAAAAAATATAGTGTAAAGTTGTAAGAAAGGGTTTAAATACATGACCTTACATGTGTATCATAGGCAATCCATTGGCTATGGTATATACATAGCATGAGTCTACTATGGTAATAAGAAATAAACAAGAATTACCTGTCAGCTGTACAATAACATACAAGTGTCATTACCACCTACCCACAGTGAAAAATCACATCATGCTTTATGAAAATGATTTTATAACTACACACTTTAATATGAAATTAATTCAATAAAATTGATGATATTGAGGGTCAAGTCATTCAAAGATTTGAAGAGTTGTGAATTTTTCCATTGATCCCAAAATTTCAAATTTTTTCTGAGCCAACATCACTGATAAAGTTTACATATTTATTATTTCATACATTTACTTTTTCCCATAAAAGATAATTATTAAATGCCTGAAATGTCCAGGTATCATAGGGTTGTCATGATACTGGATCAAATTTTCATGTATTGTTTAACTGTCACTTCAAGCGTTTCAGTGTTGTAGATTTATTCAAACAAACAAACACCATAAAATCAAAATGGCACAGTGTGTACTGTAAATAAATCACAACAACTGTGTGCATAAGGGAAAGAGAAAGCAGTGGCCTCTTAAACCAAGGCTGGCTGAGTACACAGCGATGACTGTCTCCTGCTCAGCAAATCAGCTGACAGCAGTTCCATGTGAGACAGGTCAATGGAAAAGACACTGAGAGGCTCCTGAACTTTGTCCTGATCTTCACTGACCTTGATTCAGGGACTGTGAAGCTGTGGCAGAGAGAATGGTTTGACAAGTGGAAAGTCCACTGCCCCCTGAGATTTGCCACATCTGACACTGATGGTTAAATCTGATTTCCTCAGGTGTTAGGTGCAGGCTTTACACACACCTTGTTTCTATTAATAAAATGATTTAACTTCATGAGAATTTGGAAGTTCAACTAAAATATAGTTGAGTGTTTACATACTTGATGATGCTAGTTTCTTATACTCTTTTGACTTTAAAATAGGGAACAAAAATGTGCATGGAATGAGGGGCAGTTACTAAAATCTCTAGCGATATGGACAATACAGATATCAGGTATAAAATCAAGAAGTTTCTTTAAATTTGGATAATTAAATGTAATGATTTATTTGATGAAAATCACAAAGATTTACTATGTGAAAAATTTTGCTAGTTGCACTATTATCTCCAATTCAGAAAAGAGCCAATGTACCCCCTTTTCCAAAGAGACTAAAACCCTAATTTTGTGTAGTATTTCTTCCAGCATTCAGACCTTATGTAACGTTTATGTCAGAATCCTTGGGACTAATGCTAAAGATGGTAACAAACCAAAGTACTCAATTATGGTGTTCCGACATATGATGCTTTAAAGCCAACCATTCACACCTTAGAAAAGCTGTCAAATTTTTTCACAGTGTCAGATAAGAATGTTCGCTCACACAGGAAAAATTTAAGGAGATCTATTATAAGTCATTGGTAATTTGCATGTTTCCATGCTGACATTAGGTAACCTGTGGAGCCTTTGCTGTGAAACTCAGTAGCAAGGAATTATGAGGGCCCATGCTGATTCATACTGGAAAACCTTTCAATGCACCAATGGTAAACAAGAAGTGGACCTCTATCTCTGAGTGAAAGCCACCTGAAGACCAATGCCACCTACATCATTGAGCTGAGACCCTTTCAGTGGAAGGTTCTGTGCTCACTTGTGAGTTTCATTTGCAGCATTGTTCTCCACAAACTGGCAAGTTGATAGCTCCTCGTGTCCTCAGAGTAAATGGCCTCGCTATAGAAAAAATGTATCCCTAAAAACCTAGGTTGTGTTTCCTCAGTGTTAGAAATTACACTACACAAGAGTAAACATCTACTTTGAGGTAGAAAAAAAAGAGTAAAGAACTTTGAGGTGAAAATAAATGTATCTTAGCATAAACCCATTATTAAATAAAATATTAATATAACATTATTATTTAAATATTTAAATATTAAAAATACATTATTACAATCAAATTTTACACATGCAAAGAGAAATACAATCAGATGTGTGTCTAATAGTCTATGTCAGCTTTGGTGTCTGAGACAACTTTTTCCCAACTCAATGAGATGAGAGCCTGTAACATCTATTAAAACCCTGGAATATGTGAATGATGGTATAAGCAAATACAGAGTGGAGAATGACAGCTGATTTGAGACAGGACCATAAAACAGATATGTACATATGCACACAGAATGTGAATTGATTTTAAGTCTTGTGCACACAGCCTCTATACTCATGTGCTGTATGTATCTCACAACCCTGTTATCCCGGGGATCTGTGTTCTAGTTTTCATATCCACAAAGCCATAATTCATCTGTGAACACAGACAGCTCCCTGATCAGCTGTTCCATTATATGTCCTGTATTTGGTAGGTGGTTTGGGACAGGAGAAATGGACCTCAGGACATCAGCATGTTCTTTGAGGGCTCAGTCAGCATCTTTCACATGGAGGCAATCCCAAAAAATTTTATATCCTGTTTCCTTGAAAAATCCTGTCCAAGAAAACTTCACTCATGCAAATACTTCAGGAGATAACAGATAAACTCATGTAGCATATTGAGTTAATTTCTTTTTATCTAAATATTAGAATTATCAGATATTTGTAAAAGTAGCTTCAAGAAACTATGGTAATGCTGGTTCCCTTTCTTTCTGGTGCTGGCTCCCAGATGTGTACTCTGGAAATTTCAGACAGGATGACGTGGAGATGCTGCTTCTGATCTCAGGCTCACTGTGTTCTCCCATTGTCCTGTCTCAGCTGCTGCTCCAAGAGGCCTGATCTGTCCTGGTGAAGCCCTCACAGTCTTCCTTTCCCAACTGCACATTCTCTGGTTTCTCCAGCTATGACATGCTGCCCCTGTAGCCAGATGCTTCAGCCACCAGGAAGGTAACTGAGTGAAAGTTCAAGATAACTTATAGCAGAAACACAGCTTCTAATTCATTCTTGACAACTCACCATGTCTCAAGACACAGCCAAGATCCAGTTCTCTGCACAACTGAACTCAGTATCCATGGAAAACATCACCATGCAGTACTGAGCAAGACAGTTTTTGAGGGGAGGTAAATGGGATCCCAGACATAAAGTTATGTACAGAGTAGGGTGGACTAGTAGGGGCACTCAGACAAATGACAGATGCTCAAAGTCAAGAAGATGGGTCTGCCTGGACCATAAGGGGTGCATGGGACCTGTATTAAAAAGTGAAAGATACCTAAGGATCTGCTGAGGACCAGGAGAGGCCCAGGAGGAGGTACAAAGGAGGCTAAGGATTGAAGGCTGCCTTTCAGAGTCTGAATGCCCCCTCTGTGTCAGCATCACTCACACTGTGGAGAACATACTGTGTGTCCTCTCCACCTCACATAAATATTCTCCAGAGCCCAAGCAATGAAAGGAACTTGGTGGTGACAGGTTACATTTACACCTGTACTGTTTTCAGCTCCATCACCTGAATTTCTGTGTGATGACGATAAAAACTTGCATGTATAGAAAAGTAGACCTACAATGTTAAGATATTAGATGCGTTGGAGTACAAAATACTCATGTTCATCATCACTGAATAGCAGACTGCTAATTTTGCCACTGAGAGAAATGGAGTCTAATGTAGTAGTAAATGTTTCAGTTGAGGAAAATGTACAATAAGGGAAGGAGATTTATGGAATACAACAGGAGAATTTAGGAGTACTGATCCAGTGCATATCTTGACAATGTGTATTATTTTGGAAGTATTATCATGTTGGTAGTTTGTGTCAAAATGCATCTCATTTATCTATCATTAAAATTAATAAACATATTTGTAATAGGTAACTTACAGTGGAAAGCTTAATGGAGATATAAGAAAAAGGGACACCAGATTCTTAAGCATAAACTTGAAAAAGATACTGCTTGTCTATTCATTTATAAGTGTTGTGCAACACATAAAATCCTGTCAAGCTCTCCAATAAAAAGAAGACCTAGGACAAACGTCATGAAGCATGACTCCTCTGTCTTGGAACTGCTCTACCAGCAGCTGAGAACTTTGGCAAATTTTGTAGAATCAAATAAATGGGAAGTTTTATAAATACAGCTTACATCTCCTAGGTGATTATTTTTCTCACTCTATGTACATATCTGAAAACATGAAATTGCCAAATTCCTTAATTATATATATGTAAGAATAAGTAAAACAAATGAGGCTATGTGTTTATCACTACACAGACATAGGAAGAAACCAACTGTTCTATACTATTAGGGGTCTTCCAAACACCTCTCAAAGCACACTCATGTGCTTTGGAAACTTCCCTCTCAGAGGCTTGTTCAAAACTGACTATATAGCAGGAGGCCATGCAAATAGGGCTTCCCTGTGCAGATGAAAACCAACCAGCCCTGAGGGTGCAGCTCTGCAGAGGAGCCCAGCCGTGGAAGTCAGTTGTTTCCACTTGGTTGTCAGCACTGAGCTCAGACAGCTCACCATGGAGTTTACAACGAGCTGGGCTTTTCTCCTCTTAATTTTAAAAGGTAATTGAATAAAAACAAGTAATAATGTGTGTGTATATATAAATGAGTGTGATAAACAAAAGATATATGTGATTTTTTTCTGAGCAGGATGTCTCTGTGTTTGCAGGTGTGCAGGCTGAAGTGCAGCTGGTGGAGTCCGGGGGAGGTTTGGTGCAGCCTGGGGGCTCCCTGAGACTCTCCTGCGTGGCCTCAGGGTTCACCTTCAGTAGTAATTACATGAGCTGGATTCGTCAGGCTCCAGGGAAGGGGCTGGAATGGATCGCATATATCAGTGGTGATAGTAGTAATATAAAGCTCACAGACTCCATGAAGGGCCACTTCACCGTCTCCAGAGACAACAGCAAGAACACGCTATATCTGCAGATGAGCAGCCTGAGACCGGAGGACACGGCTGTGTATTACTGTGTGAGAGACACAGAGAGACAATGTCACTGTGAACCCAGACATAAACCTCCCTGCAGGAGCGCTTACGTCCAGCAGGGGGAGCCGGGGATTCACCAAGTGAGACCCGGCCAGCGCCCCAGGAGCAGGAGCAGAGCAGGAATCCCCGATTGAGGGCTTCACCTAGGCCTCTGGGGTTTCTCTCAGCCTTAACCACAGAGGGAGAGACTAGAAATACCCAAGTTTCAAGTAACTTAGGGGGTATTCAAGATACAAGTACAGTATTTGTTATTTATACGTACTATTTTCTTGTTCTCTTTCACATGACTTTTCTAAAAAGGGCAATAAAACTCAAAATATATTTTGAGAATTTAAGTTTCTTTTGAATATCACATCATGATTATCTAAAAATGAAATTGTTAAGGAACCATTGTCTACTGCAGGAGTAAATGTTTCAGATAAAAAAATTAAATTATTCCCATCCCTCTGCAAAGAGTGCTAGAACTTGCAGCAAATTCTTCTCCTTGATGCCTCAGGAGACCTGGTCCCCAAGGCTCAGCTCAGCCCCATGAGGAGCTCTGGGCTTGGGAGGAGGAAGAGGGGCAGCAGGCTGACTCAGAGCAGCATCCGGGGACCTTCCTGAGCTCTTTCTGTTCATGTTAACTGGTCAGAATTTATTTAGGTTGCTTTGAAATTATAATTTTATAATATAAATTTCACTATTCTTTTACTTTAGTCTCTCTCTCTTTCTGTGTCTTTCTCCTTCTGGCTCCAATACAACTGTACACATTTCAAGCTATATATTAGTACATTAATAGATAATATGTAAGATAAAATGCTTCTGTTTCATAACATCCATTTTTCTTTCCTAACCAGATTCTCCAGTTTCCACTTTATTCATTTTAAATTTTGTCAGTTCATTCTGCATCCATTAGTCACATATCTTTTCACAAAATTTTATAAAACGGTCAGATACACCTCTATACTTAATAAATAATAGTATTCTTGTTGTGGCACTCTGTGAAGCAAGTGTACAGAGCACACTTCTAGTAGGCAGAGCTGAGGTGCTGTCTTCACACATAGATGTCACACATTTCTCCTAGACAGGTCCATGGAAATCGTGGTCACTGTCACTCTGGGAAACTAAATCACCTCCCCCTCCTCATGCAGCTCTGTAATTCCCCTGGTCCATCATCACCTTGGCTTGAGGGATGAGAGTTCCTGCTTCCCATGGTGTCCCATGTGTACCTGTTGTTTCCAGCCCAGGGCGAGGACACCTACATCATGCCATCTCTTCAAAAGTATCTGGGTCCGCACTATTGAACTTCCTGAATTCCACATTCCTGATACCTGAATTCTCTAAAGCTTGTGTTGAGTTTCACTGTGTATCTCTGTGCTCTGTACTGCTGAGTCCCACTGTCATTTGCAAGTAATGACAGTAGGACTGTGATTCAAGGAAGAGGAAAATATGTCCAATGAAGTTGCATCTCGAATTTGTTGCAGTAAGTAAAGTCATGAGAAGGCATTCTCTATATTTTTAAATGTACAGAAATTTGTCCCAAAACTTTATTATCTTTTCTTGGCCCTGTGAAAGAAATTAAATTTCAGGTTGAACAGTTGCAAAGCAATTTAGCAAGACAGGCAGATCTGGATTCACTGGTTAAGTCTTGTTTCAGGCAGAGGAGTTGGAATCCCAGAGAGGAGAAAATACTGAGGGAGAGATGATCATCCAGATGCACCCATGAAGGGCAGCAAGAGCACACAAACAGGACACACACATTCCCACACACATGGCGAAGGCTGTGCACAGAGGAGACTCAGGTTTGGCTCTGTGTCCATGCCTTAGCTGGGTCCTGAGGGCAGAATGGAAAGGGACCAAGAGATGAAGCCCACCAGGAAGTCACTGTGTCCTTCTTGGGGACAAGGTGTCCCGAAGAACCCAGGTGTTCCTCATGGAGATGAACCAGATCATCAGTCAGCTGCTTGATGGACAACCATATGATCAGGCAACTCATTACCACTTTCAGTTGGGAATGCTTCTGCCTAGCCTTCTTTCTCTTCTGGGAATCCATTATGCAGTGGAGCCTCAGGGAATCCTGAATTGACACAACCTTAGAACTCTGTCCTCTGCTGCATCCCCCTGCTACCATTCCTAGTAGTATCTGTAGCACAGGGTACTGATTTCTACGCATGGGCATTAGCTGGAAGCACAATCTTGGGCTCAACCAAGGTGTAGGAATACATAGACTCCACCTCTTGCAAATACACTGACAGGTTCCAGCTCCAGAATGCACTGTTAGGGTTGCACTGCAGACTCCCTTGAACTTCTCAGAGCCGATGAAGCCCATGCTAGAACTGGATGACCTGGAGATCCTTCCATGGGATGCACCAAGGAAGCTTCAGCTGCACTGCCCTGACCTGGAAGCTCCCTTCTACTGAAGCCTTGATAATTTATGTGAACAGTGATTGCAGGCATGAAATCCATGCAATGACTCATGTGCCAGGTGTGGTGATTCTCTGGGCTGCCCATTCTCAACACCTGCAAGCCCACGATGTTCCAAGGGCAAATACCTGTGGTGTAGAGCCTGCCTTCATCCTATCATTGCATCTAATCTGTGTTCAGGAGAAAGTGAGTTGAAGCCCAGGGTCAGGGAGATTCCTGAGTGCAGGTGCAAATCAGGGGCAGAAGTGTCATCCTCACCTTGCAGACATCACTTGTGCTGCAGCCTCAAGGACAGGGTGATGGGTGGGATACTGAGCCACTCCTGTTACTGACAGCTGTCCCCTGTCTGGGGTCTCACAGAGGGAACTAGAAGACAGGCTGTTCCTCACCCAGAGAATCTAGACTCCCAGGCAGGGTCACTGTCCAGCCTCTTCAAACCTCTGTAGACTCTGGCGAGTTTCAACCTGTCTGTTCTGTCTTCCTTGCAGAAATAAGAGGGCTAGAAAGACTATCCCTGCTCCAGGGCCATTCTGATGAGGTTTTCAGAATTAAAAATATGTTTAAAATCATATAAACATTACATCAATTTTGTAATATATGTTTATAAAAATATAGGAATATTTCCATTTTTTCTTTTTATTTGAGCTCTTCAGAAATCAAAATGCATTTTATGGAAAAATACTCAATTTTGTATTACATAATGATATTTGTCTCTTTATGAAATGACAAATTTATAAATTTGGTTCATGCAGATAACCCAGATTTGATGGAAATATTGATGAGGATGTAAGAACACTTGACTTAAAATATCTCTGTGTTTATCATGAGTCATTAAATTTCATATCTAGCAAACACAGAAATCACTTTTTTGGTTACATTTTCAGTGCATGTTTTCATTCACTGTAGGTTGTAGATTTAGGTATTAAAATCATCCTAACCTTTATTCTTTGACCTCTCTTCTGCTGTCTCGTTCCCTCCATGTCTAGATCCCCTTCTCTTTTGCAAAAATCTCATCTGCCAGTTTGGGTGGTCTATGTTTTATTTTTTCAATTCTTTACATTTTGGTATTCTAGTATGAGAGACATTATGTATATTTAAGCTCATGTGTATGATTTATTTCACTTAGTATTATGGTGTCACTGTGCATGCATTTTACTTGAAATGACTTACATTTCTTTATCAGCACAGTGATACTCCATTGTACATAAATACCAAGTTATCTTTACCTGCGCATTTTAGTGGTGTCTGCATAGGCCACTTCCAGCATGTAGCTAATGCAGGTTGTGCTGCTGCATGGGTGCACATGCATGACTGGGGAATGACAGCTTTCACTGTTCGAGGATAATAAGTAAAAGGGGAATAATTCAATCAAACTGAATGTTTCATTTCACGTTTTTGAGACAGCCTGATTTGCACAGGAGCCATACTAATGTACATTTCTCCTGACAGTGTAGATGTTGTCTTTTGATCCAAAGCCTCACCACAATTTCTTGTTTTTTTTAAATTCCTGATGATAACTGTCCTTTCTGCAGCAATATGGAACCTCAGATTTGTTTGAATTTTAATTTCCCTAGTGTCAGAGATATTGAACATTTTTTCATGTCCTGATAGGCTATTTGAGTTTCTGTTTTGAAGAGTTAAGCCCAGCAGACAGAAAGATCATAGGTGGGACTAATGCCTCTGGTGTGTTAATGTTCTTATCTAAGTGAAATGGGGATCAAAGGGAAACTTAGTAAACAAAACTTTTAGAAGAACATGAATTTAAAGTGTATTCTGTACTCCAACAGAATAGAATGTAATAGAGTGAGATAATTATGCTATGTATGAACTAATCAGTTTTTGTTTTTGTTTTTGTTTGTCTTTTTGAGACAGGGTCTCACTATGTGGTTCAGGCTGCTCTTTGGCTCACTTTGTTGCCTTGGCCAGTCTCAAATTTGGAAGGATCCTCCTGCCTCAGCCTCCTGAATGAAGCATCTCTCTTAGAATTGCTCAGCAAGCTGTGGAATTCTGTGAGAAGATTGTAGGACCTGACAGATATGATGATTTTATAGCCTATTATGTCACATCACTTAGGACACTATGCTTCCCATTCTATTCACACATGTGCAATCCTGTGAAGTTATCAAATCCACTAATTACATACTGGTAAGAATAAAAAAACAGATAAGTTACACATAGGAAGAAACAAAGTGTTCTATATATTAGGAATATTACAAAACAAATCTCAAAACGTGCTCATGCACTTTGAACCCTTCCTTCTCTGAAGCTTCCAGAATAGAACTGGCCATATATACAAGAGGTTATGCAAATAGGGGCTCCTTGTGCTGATGAAAAGCAGCCTGGCCCTCACCCTGCCTCTGCAGAAGAGCCCAGCTGTTCCAACTCAGTGATTGGCACTGAGCACAGACAGCTCAACATGGAGGTGGCCCTGAGCTGTGTTTTGCTTCTTGCTATTTTAAAAGGTAATTCATGAAAATAATAAATACCAACTGAGTGAGTAGCACTAGTGGGATGGACAATGGACGTGTGTGACAGTTTCCTGAGCAGGTTGTCTCTCTGTTTGCAGGTGTCCAGTGTGGGGAGCAGCTGGTGGAGTCCGGTGGAGGCTTGGTGCAGCCTGGCGGGTCCCTGAAATTGTCCTGCATGGCCTCGGGATTTACTTTCAGTGATTATGGCATGAACTGGATTCGCCAGGCTCCAGGGAAGGGGCTAGAGTGGATCTCATGGATTAGGTATGATGGTGGTAACACATACTACACAGACTCCATGAAGGGCCGATTCACCATCTCCAGGGGCAACGGCAAGAACACGCTGTATTTGCAGATGAGCAGCCTGAGACCCGAGGACACGGCCATGTATTACTGTGCCAGAGACACAGTGAGGGGACATTAGTGTGAGCCCAGACAAAAACCTCCGTGCAGGGGCGCTTAGGGCCAGCAGGGGGCGATTGGGACACACGGAGCACTGAGTCTATCTCAAGAATACAGTTTTTGAAGCATTTTATTGTTTTAGGTGGGCTTTATAACATTTAAAAATTGTATGAGTTAATATAAAGAGCAAAGAAACAAAAGAATCAAAATCCAAACTATGAAAAATTCCATCTTAAACCCCAAATAATTGATTCATTTTCTAATTAAAAGCAAGTAATCCAGTACAGTACAATACTGTGACACAACTGGAAAATCTGAGTGCCATGCGTGGGTCGCTGCAGGAGTGGGGACAGTGGACCCGAGCCTCTTCCTGTAGTCAGCGCCATCCACGGGCTGAAGGGTGAGAGAACCAGCCCTCACCAGGAAGCCATCCTCGCTGTAAACCTTATTATTTTAATTGTTGCATTGGGTTGGGTTTTATGCTATTTTGTTTCTATTTGTGTTATGTTAAACCTGATGGCAGGAGCAGCTATTTAAAATACAGCAAGATATATTATAGTAGCCATTTTGGATTTACTGTTGGCTTATTTTTGGAGTCCTGTATTGCATTCATTGTTTTCCTTTTGTTTCTATTCTGTTCTGTTCTGTTTGATTTTTAGTATGTCTGAAAGTATTTGCAGATATTTTGAAGACAACAAAAGGCATCATGATAATTATTATAGATTTTGCAAGGATTTTCAAGTCCTGTATCACTTAAAGTAATTTATTTTGATTGGTCTTATTCTGTTTTATTTTCCTTGGTTTTATCCTGTGTAAATAAAATTTTTTGAAAATTAGAAAATCTGTTATTGAGAGTGTGAGATTTGTATTTTGTATCCTTTGATTTGTGAAGAAAAAATATTTTTGAATGTTTTATAACATATATAAACAATTCATATAAATACAGTACAAATTGTAAGAAAGGCTTTAACTACATGACTTTACATGAATCTCCTTGGCAATAGATTGGCTATGGTACACACATAGCATGAATCTACTAAATAAAGAATAAACAAAAACTACCTCTTAGTCATGTGACAACACGCAAGTGACATTCCCTTCTTTCCACAGTGAAAAATCACATCATGATGTATGAAAATGATCTTATAACTACACACTTTAATATTAAATAAATTCAATAACAATGATGATGCTGAGAACCAAGGCATTTGGAGATTTGAATAGTTGTGATTTTTTTCAGTTTATCCCAATATTTGTCAACTAAATTTTCAAAAGTTTGTTCTGGGACAACACCACTGATAAAGTTCACATATTTATTATTTCACACATTTACCTTTTTTCCATAAAAGATCCTTAATAGATACCTGAGATTTCCAGGTATAATTAGTTTGAGATGACACCGAATCAAATCCTCATATATTTTTAAACTATTACCTCAAGTGTTTCAATGTTGTAAATTTACTCAAACAAATTCTGTAAAACTCAAGATGGCACAGTGCATATTGTAAATAATCACAACAACTGTGTGCATAAGGGACAGAGAAAGCAGTGGTCCATTAAACCAAGGCTGGCTGAGTACACAGCAATGACTGTCTCCTACTCAGCAAATCAGCTGACAGCAGTTGCAGGTAAGAAGAGACAAGGGGAAGGATGTGTGAGGCTTGGTGCTGAATTTCACTGACCTCAACTGTGAGGCTGTGAAGCTGTGGGAGAGGGAACGAGTTGACAAGTTGGCAGTACATTGCCCCTGAGATTTGTCATGTCTGGCACTGATGGTTAAATCTGATTTCCTCAGGTGTTAGGTGAAGATTTTACACACATGTTGTTTCAAGTACACAACTAGTTGATGTTCAAAAGAAAGATGAAGCTTCATCTGATATATAATTGAGTGTTTACATAGTCAATGATACTAGTTTTTCAGTTGTTTGAATTTAAAATAGGGAAAGAAAATAGTGTATGGAAGGAGAGACAGTTACTGAAGTCTGTAGAGATATGGACTTTACAATCAATGATGCTGAACATTTTTTCATATATTTCTTTGCCATTTTTATTTCTTCATATGAGAGGTATTTCTTTATATCAAATACACATTTTTAGATTGGATCTTTGAATTTTGTGGATCTGATTTTTAAAACTTCTTTATATGTTCTATATAGAATTTATTTGTCTGAGGAATACTTGACTACAATATTTTTCCAATTCATGAGTTTTCTTTTCACTCTGTTGGAGATTTCTTTTGACATGCAAAAACTTTTTAATAAGACAAGATCCCAACTCCTGATTTTGGGAAGCATTTCCTGTGCAGTTTGATTTTTATTCATGAAGTCTCTGCCTACCCCTATACAGTCAAGATTTTAACATATTTCGTCTTCTAGCAGTTTTAGTGTCACTCTTTTAATATTTAGATCTTTGATTAATTTTGCCTTTAGTTTGGTGCATGATAATAGACATGGGTCTAATTTTAGTTTTTTGGCATAAAGAAAGCCAGTTTTGGAGACAAGACAAGATGGCCAATCAGTGAGCAACAAAATACAAAGCCTCCTGGGAGAAACAACTCATAAGCCAGAATAAAGCACCCTGGAGAGACCCAGGCAGGGGGAGATGGATCCTCTTGACACAGGAAGAAATTAAAACACAGAAATCTCATCAAATACTTCAGAACTACAACTGAGACAGCTGAAGATTGCGGGACACAATGTTTTCATCATGACCGGGAAAGTGTGCACCAGTTTGGATCCATGCTGGCCAGCAGAGCTGTCCAGGCTCATTCCCGTTGACACTTGCAGGAAGAACTTCAGTGCTGAGGTCAGGGGTTGGTGAGCCCAAGGGAGAGCAGAGCCAGCGAAGGGACTTTCCTCATGGTCAGTGCTGGGAATGAGACCCCCCCACATGGGAGGGGTGTGACCAAATGGGTGACATGTTGGAATCGGGCAGGAGGAGCCTGAACTGGGAGTGACAGTGACTTCATTTGGTTGCTCCCTCCCTAGAGCAGATTCATGGGATTTGATTGGACTAGGCCACGCCCCTGGCCGGGACACAATGAGCCTTCCCAAACTGATTCATTGCACCTAGCATACACTAACTGGGTGAAAGGCCACTGAAGTTTGTTTGTCCTGGTGGGGAGGGGCAGGCATATGTAGCCTGCTTACACCTCAGTGACAAGAGTAGGCAGGAGAGGGCAGAGGTCCCTCACCAGTGTGCTTCAGAGGAACCGTGGCCAACAGGGAAGGGGGCTGGGACCTACACTGTGACCTGTATGGAGGAAGCCAGGGCCATGACAGGAGAGATAGGCAGGAGGCCCCCATCCCAGAACCCTGAGAACACTGAACCAGGAGAAGGAAAATCAAGGGTAACTGAGGGTGGCAAACACACAAAATCAGAGATGGCTTCAATAGACATTAAGAGATATCTTTGGGACCTTGTAGACAAGCTCAAAACTGAAATATTAAATCAGGTAAAGCAGGATATGAGTAGAGTAATAAAAGAAATACTCTCAGGAAGCCTCTCTCAGGATGATACAGACAGAAGAAGGGAGGAACACAAAAAAAGGAGAGAAAGATTTGATAAAGAATATAAAGAAAATATAGAATACATGAAGCAGATTCAAAGAGACTATCAGGAAATTAAAAACTCCATTGAAACTGCAAAACACCTTAAAAGAAACTAAGGATAGACTATCAAAACTTGAAGACAAGTTGGCAGTGTGTGATGATGAAAGGAAAGATCTCTTAAAAATCACAAGGAAACAGGCAGTAACAATACAAAGGCTAGAAGATGACAAGAGAATCTACAATTTAAGAAAAAGAAATGTGAATGAAGAAGCAGGAATACATACAGGTGAATTACAAAGGCTATTCATGGAAATAATTAAGGAAAACTTCCCAAGCATGGGAAAAGAAAATGACATTCAGTTGTGTGAGGCATACAGAACTCCAGCCACCTACAACCAAAGCATATCTACACACAGACATACAATAACCAAGATGCCAGAAATTCAATATAAAAACACAATATTAAAAGCCATCAGAGAAAAGAAACAGATTACCTATAAAGGTAAGCCCATCAGCATCACGGCTGACTTCTTGACACAGACCATCAGATCAAGAGGAGCTTGCAGTGAAGTATTCAAAGCCCTGAAAGAGAATAACCTCAAACCCAGATTGACGCACCCTGCAAAAGTGTCACTAGAAGTTGATGGAGAAACAAGGTGCTTCCATGACAAAGAGGAACTGGGCAAGTTTGTGACCACTAATCCAACCTTATAGAGAATACTGAAGGACATTCTAGAGAGAGAGAGAAAAAATACTAGGATTTTAGGAACAGTGGCAGAAAGGCCTCAATGAGTGGGGCAGGCAGTAGAATGAAGGAGAAAAGTAGACAAACAAAGGCAGGAAAATAGCATGGCAGAAATGAGGCAGAGAAGGATAACTAGAAACTCTAACATACATGGCCTTGATATGCTATATTGTTAATAGTGCACCAGGATTTAAAACCCACATTACTCACACTACTCTGCTTAGATGTATTATATTCTGTTCCAGTCATTCTACCTGTACTAGATTTGAAGGCACAGACAGTAATCCCAAAAATAACAGGATATAGTATGGTAATCATCCTTAATTTCCTATTAACTTAATCTAAAGCTCTGTAAAACCTACACTTTTTTGCCATGATTGATTGCAATCGAATCTGGTTTGTTCAATCATGGTTTTGTATCGATAGATTTTATTCAAAGCTGTTATGATTGATAGTATCAAGTCTGAGAGTATAGGCAACTGCACTTAAGATGACAAGATCCACTAGAATATCCACTATTGTTTGATTATTACCTGCCTTTGAAGTTTTATACTGTCTACAATGTTTTATTTTTACTACTATTATTATTTACTGATATACTCAATTATACTCAATTATACTGCTATATTCAAATATGCCTGATTATGTAGACATTCTATTGAAGATAATAAAAAACAACACAGTAGTCATTGTAGATCACCTTGTACTATGGTTTTATATGCCTTTTTGCTTTCATGTTTTTATAGGAATTTTTTTTGTCTTGCTAAGTTTTGTTCTTCCCTCTAACACATAAAGTATAGAAATACATGCAGAGATTCATGCATGTGTAGCTGTTTACACTCTCACTGTTTGACTATCTACTTTGTATGCTTAAATTTTGTAACTTGAGCAACTATTTCTAAGAGGATAATATGTAATTTATCAACTAGTGATTTCTTATTGTTTATCTTTTTTTTGGAATTCTGTATTACCTCTACCCTTTACATGCTTTTGTTTCTCTTTAAATTAAAAAAATGAGTCATTAAATCCTCAGACATGATATTTATTTAGGTATTCTTTACTTTATCTCAGTAAGATTTTAAAGCTTTAAGTTTATAAAAATACATGTACAGACTCATGCATGCATAGCTGTTTACAGTCTCACTGTTTGAATATCTACTTTGTAGGCTTTAATTTTGTAACTTGAACAACTATTTCTAAGAGGACAATATATAATTTATCAACTAGTGATTTCTTACTGTTTATCTTTTTTAAAAATTCTGTATTATCTCTACCCTTTACATGTTTTTTTTCTCTTTAAATAAATTTTAAAAAAAGAAAGGCTGTTTACCAGCACGACTTCTTAAGGGACTGTCCTTCTTCCAATAAACATATTTGGCCCCTTTGTTGAAGATGGTGTGCCTGAGTGTATTTGTAGTTGTGGCTGTATCTTCTAATCTAGTCCACTGATATTCAGGTCTGTTTTTATTCCAGTATCATGCTGATTTATCCCAGTAGGTTTGTACTATAAGTTCAGGTCAGGGATCGTGATGCCAGCTGCCTTGCCTTGTTGCCCAGAATTGCCTTTGCTATGCTAAGTCTCTTCTGGTTCCAGGTGAATTTTAAAAATAATTTCTCTAAATCTGTGTGGTATGAAAATTGTATTTTAATTGGAATTACATTAAATCTGTATAACAATTTTTGTGAAATGGCCACTTTCCCAATGTTTGTTCTTCCTATCCATGAAAAAGGAATGTTTTTCCACTTGCTGAATCCTCTTAGATTTTCTTTTTCAGAGTAATATAATTTTCAATGTATAGATCATTTACTTCCTTTGTTAGAATGTTTCCTATGTACTCCATTTTTTGCACACTATAGTGAAGAGAGTGAGTGACTGTTTTTCTTTGACACCTATCAATCCTATATTGTTTCTCTTATTTCTCTCTCAGCGAGTTTGTCGTATGTGTACAGGACTGCTACTGATTTCTGGGTGTTGATCTTATATCCAGATACATTCCTGAATTTGGTTATTAAACCAAAAATCTTACAATGGAGTTTTGGGGATATTCTAACTTGAGTATCAGATTATCTGCAAATAATGATGATTTAACTTGTCCCTTTCCTATCCTTATTCGTTTTATTTTCTCTCTTGTCTAATTTCTCTGGTTAATGTTCTCAGAACGATATTGAATTGGCATAGTGATAGTGAACAGCCTTATCTTGTTCCTGAATTTAGGTTGAAAGTTTTCAGCTTTTGTTCATTTAGTAAGATGTTGGTTGTTAGTTTATCATATATGATTGAGATAAAGCAATTTCCATGAGTTCTTTTTTTTTACCATGGATGAATTTTAGATTTGTAAAAAGCTTTTTCAGTTCTGGTATTTCTTTGCTGATTTTTGTTTGATTGATCTGTCTCTTTGTGACAAGGGGGCATTAAGGTCCTTCGTTATAACTGTATTATTGCTTATTTGATTTTTCATATCTGTTACGATTTGTCTTGCATAGTTAGGTGCTTCCATATTTGGTGCATATATATTTATGATTGTAAGGATCATATGATTCTTGTCTTTGGCCCTGTTGATATGGTATATTATGTTTATTGATTTGCATATATTGATCCAACCCTGAATTCCTTGGATGAATCACACATGATCACCATATATAATTTTCTTGACAATTTGTGCATTCTATTGGCAGGTATTTTATGGAGGATTTTGGCTTCTATCTTCATCAGAGACATTGGCCTGCAATTCTCTTTTTTGTTTGGATCTTTGTGTGGTTTTGGTATTAGGGTAATACATGCTTCCAGGAAAGAGTTTGGGAGACTTGCTTAGATTTCAATTTCATTGAAGACTTTGAGGAATGTTGGCATTAATTCTTACCTCAATTCCTTGTAGAATTCAGCTGTGAATCCATCAGGACTTGTGTTTTCTTTGATGCTAAGTTCTAACTACATTTCCAATTTCATTCACTGAAATTGGGTTATTCAGCATTTTATATCTTCTTGATCAGTTTTTGTTAATTTCTATGAATATATCCTTGTGTTATTGAACCTATATACTAAATGTTTCGAGGTAGGTATTGATAATATCTTTATTTCCACAGGGCTTGTATTGATTTCATCCTTTTAATTTCTTATTGCATGGATTTGAGCTTTTTCTTTACTCTCTTTGAAAAGGCTGACTAGAGGTTTATCAATTTGGTTTATTTTTTCAAAGAACCAACTCCGTTAATTATTTTATTTGTTTTGTGAATTTCAATTTCAATGACTGCTGCTCTGATCTTTATTATTTCTTCCCTTCTTTGTGCTTTTGACTTGACTTGATCTTCTTTTTCTAGAAGTCTGAGGTGCAGCATTAGACTGTTTATTTCTGTTTGTCCAGTTTTTCTGATGTGACTGCTACAGATTTCTCTCTGAAACATGCTTTCATTGTGCCCTGAATGTTCTGGTAAGTTGTATTTGCATTTTTTAAATTGTTGGTACTGTTTAGTTTCTTTGTTAATTTCTTGTGTGACCCATTGGTTGTTTAAGAGAGTGTTATTTAATTTTCATATGTTTATGGTGTTCTTCTGTTTTTTTCATCAATTTCCAATTTTGTTGTGTTCTGGTCAGATAATATGCATAGGATTATTTCAATAACTTTTCATTTACTTAGAGCATGTTCTGTGGACTAGTATATGATTGATTTTACAGAATGACCCATGTGTATCTGAGAAGAACATGTATTCTGACGTTGTGGGGTAGAACAGTGTACACATCTACTAGATCCATGTGTTCACAAATTTGATTCAGTTCTGCTATTTCTTTGCTGATGTTTTGTTTGATTGATCTGTCTCTTTTTGACAAGGAGGCATTAAGGTCCTTTGTTATAACTGTATTATTGCTTATTTGATTTTTCATGTCTGTTACAATTTGTCTTACATAGTTGGGTGCTTCCATATTTGGTGCATATTGTAATATCTTCCTCTTCAAGTTTTCCGCTAACAAGTCTGTAGTGACATTTTTTTTTTGCCTCATTTGATCATTCCTGGTATGGAATGCACATTGTCTGCAAACAGAATAACTACACACTTTTTTTTTTGGTTTCTGTCACATGGTGTATTGATCTGTGCTTTGAATTTTAGTCCATGAATTTCCTTTTGAGATAAATATATTTCTTTTATACATAATATTTTTGGATTTTGTTTCTTAATCTACTCTTCCAATCTATTTCTTCTTAATGTTGAGTTGATACCAATTATATTTATGAATATAATAGGTGTGTACTGACTTATACCGTCATGTTGCCTTTCTGTTGTTGGTTTTCTACTTTTTCTGTTTAATTTTTTCCCTTGCCTAGTGGTTTACTTCTGCTGCTGTTATTGGAATTGTAGTTATCTTTATCCATTTCTAGAGTATCTTTCTGAACTACTTGCAACGTTGATCTGGAGGTCATGAATTTCTTTAGTTCTTTGTCATGGCAGTAACTTATTTATCCATTACTTTTGAAAAAAAAATTTTTTGCAGGGTACGTTAATCTGGTTGAAGACTTAAATACTTCACTAAGTTCTTATTGACTAGAAGGTTTGGGTTGAGACGTCTGCCTTTATTCTAATAGGCTTTCTTTCTTACATGACCTGTTTCTTTTTTTGATAGCTTTTATTGTCCTGTTATTGTGATGAATTTCTGAGATCCTAATTATTTTATGTCTGGGTGAAGGTTTATTTGGGTGATAGCTAATTAAGGTTATATATTCTTCACTTATCTGTATATCAGATTCTTTTCCTATGTTTGGAAAATTTTCTGCTATTATTTCTGTAAATAGACTTATATGTGTTGACTCCCTGTTTTTTCTTTGACACCTATCAATACTATATTGTTTCTCTTTGCATCATCTTGAAATGGTTTAATTGTTGTTTCCTGGTTCCTTGTTATTTTAAAGTGATCTTTTCTTTCATAATAATAAACTTTTTTCCTGTCTTCAAGGTCTGAGGGTCTATCTTCAGCTACATTCAAACACTTTTTTCAGGTTTCAATGGAATTTTTAATTTCCTGAATAATCCTTTGAACCTGTTTCATGCATTCAAATTGTCTTATATTGTTCATTCAATGTTTCCATAACTTTCTTATGTTCCTATATTTTTATCTAGATCTTATTTAGATACATCAACATTCCTTTCATAATATTTGTCATTTATTTTTTTACCCAGGAGGATATTTCTTGTATGATTTTCTCTATAGTTTCATGGAGTTTTTTCTTTACTCAGCTGCTATCACTTCAGGAAGTTTAGTTGTGTGATTTCCAGTGTCTTCCATTTCAATGACCCTTGGGTTTGTTTTCAGGGGGCTGGAGGACTAGGATTGCAATTTACTCTTGTTGTGTTATTTTTCTCTGGGACCTGTGCAGCAGGCCAGGCACTCTTCTGATGGATTGCACTGAAACACTTGCTGGGCAAAGCTTCCATCCTCTGATAAACCAGTGCACACTTCCAAACGATGGCACTGTAACCTTGCACTGTGATGGGTAGAGCTGAAAATCATTAGGACCCATCAGGTTGGATGGTCACTCACTGATGGATGGCGATGGGGCTCTAGGCTGGGCAGAGCTCAGTACCTCTGTGACATATGAGGCTGGCTAAGCATTCCCTCAATGGATTGTGCTGGGATGCAGGGGTGGGCAGTGCTCAGGTCCTCTGTGTAGCTAGCTGAGATCCTGTCATCTAGCCAGGATGCACCCCTAGAGTGTGATGCCAGGTTCTTGTGCCTGGCTGGGAGGAGCTCACAGATTCTGGTCCACATAGTTTTCTGGGGTGCATCCCTGAAATATGGAATTAGGGTCTTGTGCTATGATGGGAGGAGTTTGAAATCTCCAGGACCCATTAACTAGGCTAGTTACTCCCTAATGGAAAGATGTTGGTTGGGCTCTCAGCTGTGCTAAGCTGGCAGCTAGCTCTGTGACCCATCAGACTGGCCAGGCATTTATTTGATCATTCCACATGGACACTGGACTGGGCAGAGTTTAGATCTTCCATGCAACTAGCTGAGGGCCAGGCAGCTAGCCATAACACACTTGTATAATATGGTAGTGGGACCTTGCATCTGGCTGGGAGGAGTTCAGAACCTCCAGGTCCCAAGCAGCTGGCCAGGCATTTTGCATTTTGCATTCTTGGCTCAATGAAGAAAAAATATTTTTGAATGTTTTACAGCAGCATAGAAAACAAGATAGAAAAAATACACTATATACATGTTAGAATGGCTGTAAATGCATGATCTTTCATGTATCTCATAGGCAATAGATTGTTTGTATTGCATACAAAACATGAACCCATTAACTTAAGAAGAAATAGACAAAAAATACCTGTTAGGTCTATGATAACACAAAATGACATCCAAACTACCAGAGTTTAAAATAACAGTACTGTCAGAAAACATTCTTAAAACTTTAATAAGAAATTACTTCAATAAAAATGTTAATACTGAGAGAGTACACATGTTTGGAGATTTAAACAACCATGAATTTTTTTCAGTTGATTCAAAATTTTGTCAAGTATGCTTTCAAAAGTTTGTTATGAGTCAACATTACTTTTAAAATGTCACATATTTCATACTGGTTACATTTATGTTTTTTCTCACAAAAAATTCTTGGTAAACACCTAAAATATTTGGATATAAGAAATTTGTGATGAACACAAACCTAATACTCATAGTGTTTTTAACTATCTCTTTAATATTTCAAGTTCGTTCAACCAAACTAGAACCACAAAATCAAAACTGCTCAGAGAGTATTGTAAATAAATCATAACAACTCTGTATGTAACCAAAAAATAAGGCACTGGCACATAAAACCAACACTAAGTGAGTACAAAATGATGCCCAGCTATTGCATAGTCATTCAAGTGAAAAATATTCCAGGTGAGGCAAGATGATGGAGAGGTCACTCTGAGGTCCATTGAGCTTCCTGCTGACCATAACTCAATGTAACTGTGAGACTGTAGGACTATGGGAGAAAGAAAGAGTTGAGGAGTTTGAGTTGCACTGCCACTGAAAATTACTGCATAGTTTATGATGATTTCCTCCAGTATTTAGAGCCAAGACATGCACACAATTTTTTTGAACAACAAAATTGATTGAGCTTGATGAGAAATTAGAAACTTCAACTGAAATGTTGATGAATGTTTACATGCACATTGAAGATATTTTTCAAATTCTTTTAAATTTAAAGTAGGTAATAAAAAAGATTTCTTTGGAAGGAGGAGAAAGAACTAAATTCAACAGAGATATATACTACACAGTTATCTGGTATGACATCAGGAATTCCCACTAAGCTTTGGTTATTAAAAATAATGTTCTCTCTAATGAAAATCACAAAGATACGCTGTGTGAAATGTTTTGCAAGGTATACAATTACCTTCAATTAAGAAAACACCCAATGCATCCCCTTGATCCAAATAGAATAAGGGCCCAATTTTGTCTGTAATATTAGCTGTGACATTGGAATCTTATGTAATTTTAATCTCAGAATACTTTGCTCTAAAGCTTAAGATGGTAATAAATCAAAGTACTCAATTATTTTGTTTAAAAATATGATGTTTTAAAAATAACTAATCAAAAAGTTAATTTTTTAACAGTGTTAGATTTGGCAAATTTGCTTCATGATTATGTGGCACAAACAATAAAATTTAAACCATTAACTCATTTTGTCTCTCCTATTTTTGTGCACAAACTACTGTGTGACTGAGTGACATGCATGAGCTTTTATTCATTAGAATGAAATTGTCTTACATTAAAGAAAATAAGCCTTATTCCAATTCTTAAAAAAAAACAATAGAAAGACAAAATGGCTGTTTTGTTTTCCCTTTCTTGACAAACCCCACAAAAAAGACTCATTTAATTAAATACAGGGTTTCCTCTTTTACTTTTCTCTAATAACACTTAAAGTATAAAATTCTACATTTCCAGATATCCACATATTTTTTCTGCATCGGCACTGATGTATAGTAAAAATGTCTCCATTTCATCCATCTCTTTCAATGCACTACGCTTTATCTACAAATTTTGTTCCATGTATACAGCCCAAGAATACATTTAAAGGGAGGTTGATATGTAGTTTCCTTTCATGTTTGGTGATTTATCCATTTAATACTTATCCCTGATACTTTTATTTCACATTTTTCTTTACCTCTGAAGTGTCAGGTTTTTTAAAATAGAAGAACACATTCTTAACTTTGCAAAACTGAAATTATCATTTGTGTAAGGAAACAATCCACTGTGTTCATCTGGCCCAGGTCCCAGTGAAGCACAGGGAACCTGTAATGGTCTGGGTGGAAGTTAGACCTACAGCGTTGGACAGGCACTATGAGTCCAGCCACAACTCTCACTTATAGGGTGAACAGGAACAAGAAGCCATGTGACTTATAGCCCAAGGGAGTGCAGTCCCTTCAGAGGGAGCCTAAGGGAACTTAGGGGGATCAGGTTGCCCAGGAACCAGCCCTTCCAGGTCTCTGCACAGGAGCAGCTACAGGAGACCCTGGGTGACTTTAGCTGCTGAGACCCCGGGTCCTCCTCACTCTTCATCCTCCTGTGACCTACTTCCCCCTATGGAAGTGGAGTAATAAGGGGCTATGTATGCCTTTCATTACATCTTCTTCATTTATAACTATAAACCTGGTAATCATTAACAAAATTATTGAAAATATTTAGATATCAACAACTTCATCAATTAAAATTTTTAAATTGCTTTTTTTTCTGAGTACATGCCATTAAATCTTCAGCCATCCATAAAATGTGAATATAAATCATTTTCCTAAAACCCCAAGGTATACCTAATATTTTTTTTGATGTCACTTTCCATTCTTGCATTTCACATTCCTTGACCCAGTAAACATGGCTACAGATGCACTAGAGCATTGCTGGATTCACTTTTTCCAGAAAAATTTAAACTTCAAAGAAGACAGAATGCTTGTATCTACTTTGAAATCTTAGCAAAATAATTTCAGTTCTTTGCTGTTTAGGCCGTGTTGCATGTTTAGATTAAAAATGATGGGGCCTACATATACAGATGAGAAGGTGGCAAAATTACAGAATCAAAAATGGTGAAGGGATTGTGCAATATCATAGCTGCTCTACAAATAGTTGAGTATCTTTTGAATTTAACAAAATGAATTCTTCTTATGATTTATATCATTTGGAAATTAACATTGTTGAAACTGCACTTTTGCACAAAACTGTACAATCTGGCATTCTTATAAGTATTCCTCATAATAACCAAAACTTAGAAGCTACCTAAAAGGCTAGCAGTACATAGATGATAATCAAAGAAGGTAAACCGACACATGGGGCATTTTTCACCCATAAAGAAATGAGATTAATAACCTAGTTACTGTGTAATTAAGCACTGAGCCATAGTAAAGAAGACAAAATCCCCTCCCTATGTTACTCTGATGACATATAACATCTACATCTTCCATCAGTTACACACAGAAAATAGAGATACAGAGACTATGGGGACATGAATTATGCAGCAAATGATTATCATCAGCCATGTGTTTTCTCATGTGATGAACATGTAGATTAACCATTGTTACAGTGCAAACAGAAAGGATTTAATATGCAAAATCCCCCTTCAGTGTATGTGTAAACTTTGATCCTACTGCATGTGGGTAAAATTCTAGCACAATATCATTAAGGAAAGATAAACTGAAAGCTATATTATCTAATGCATTTCTAGACAAAATAGGGCAAAAACCTAATGTACATTTAAAACTTAATGGAAAATCTCAGTAACACACTAATTTTGACACCGGGCCAAGTGTATAAACATAATATAGCACACAAATATGGTCTGCACAAATGGCACAATAGAGCTCCTTTCCAATAATTTGATGATTGAAAAGAGGAACAGGGTAAGGCAGAATAGGAACTCAAAGGAAAATCAAACTTAAAAATTGGGAGATTTCCCAAAGTATAAATGACACGGGATTTAGTAGAGTGAGCACTCGAGTCCTGTGAAGGGATCATGAGATAAGGAGAGGAGCACAGACCAAGAGAAGCCAGATGCTCTCTGCAAGAAAATAGGAAAGTGACACAAATGGCATTTAGAATCTGTCCCACCACAGGGCCAGAGTGCAGGGAATTGAGCGATTGATGGGGTCATTGGTGGTCAACTTTTCACCTCGAGTCATGTTTCTCAGGACTTTCTCAACAGTCAGCCTCAAAATACCTTCTTCACTAATCTCACATGTGGTACCTGTGTTTCCAAGAGAAATGTGGGCCCCAGTGATCAACATGGCAGTGTACATAGTCCATGTCTGTCCGTGGAGTCCATGGCACACTCCCTGTGCAGGGGCACAGATTCTAAGAAGGTTGGTACCTGGATGCCTCTATAAGGCTTTCAAACCACATCATGGCATTGCAGGAACAGGAAGGAACTACAGCAGGAGTAAGGGGACACTGCAGAGACCCCCACAGAGGCAATGCCAGCACAAGGGTGGGGTGAGTGCTGGCACAGAGAAGCACCCAAACACACAGCCTTGAAGACCTGTGTGGCCCAATTTTCCACAAGACTCCTGGCCTTAGAAAACTGGTATGGGATCAAGTAGGCTGTAGTTTGCATCCATATGCAGTCAGGTAACAGATGCAACCAGAAAATATGCAGATGAGGCTGCCAGGCCCTTTGCATGTTGTCACAGTGACATGAACTCAAAGAGAAATACTGAGGCTCATTAAGGGTACATTTTGCTCTAGCAGGATTTTTGGGCTTTGTGGAAGTTGTTACTCCATTCAATCAGCTCTGTGGATTGGGAATGTTCACCTTATGTCAGGCCCAACACTGCATTCGGGAAGCACTGAGCATGGTTAATTTTATAAGTACAAACTGGGCAGAGTCATCCACATCCGATGCATAGTTCATTCAGATGCTATTTATCTCAGACTTTTAAATTGATACAAGAAAATTTTCAATGTCTGGGGCCACTGTGAAGGAGTAAAATGACTTTAGTAAGAGATAAACCAGTATGAAGGACAGGACTTAAAGTTTTGATTTAAAAGCCTGGTGCCAGCAGTGCTTCTATATTTGAGCTCATGCTTCCCCTGGACAATATCATGAGTAAGCAATGTTTTTTCTCCAAAATTTTCCTGGGGGTCCTGAGCTTCTATATGAGATCAGGATTCTTGAGCCAGGAGCTGATCTCTTGTTTCATTCCCTGCAATGGAGACACACAGGGTGCTTCTCTCTGGCAAACTAAGGGTTCAGAATGAGAACAATGTTTGGAGGCACACAGCTACCTCCTGCCATACACCTGTCATTCCCTATTCTTGAAATTTTAGTGTCCAGAAATACAAGATAAAAATGCATATTTCATTTAAGTTTCTATTTGTGGTGCATTTTTACGGCCTCACAGTACACATGCTCACCTCCTATTATGCACATCTGCTATCCTCACATTCTGATTCTCCAGCATGGACAGTCTGCAGTCATCCACCAACTGCTTCCAACTGCTCAAGTTCTGATCCCATGGCCTAGGGTGACCTCAGTCCCAGGTAGTGAGTCTTGGACCTATTTTATTATGTCAGACTAGTATCCCCAAATTCCATATTTTATTGCCTTGCAACATCATTCATTGAAGTTTTAACAAAATTTAGTAATGTGCTGTTAATCCGGTGTTTTTTGGTTATGGTTATACTGCTGCTTGTAAAAACAACCAACATTTTCTGTGTCTACATTTGCAAGATGATGAGCAGCTTTCTTCAAAATCAGCAGAATCTTAGAATATTTAAATAACCATTAGCAAATCCACTGAAGATTTAAAATCAAATGTTTTATATCTCATTTCTCTTTGATTGCTCATTTTCTGTTTGTTTTTGCCTTACTGTGGATGAAAAGCCCTCAGAGCCAACAGGAAGGAAGCTCAGCACTGAGAAGAACTTCCCACTCTTTTCATACATTGAGAAATTAGTCAGCATAAGTGTCCATGAGTGCTGACACATAATCTTGTGAAGGTATTTTAAACAAATATTTTGTGTCAAACATGATCACTGTTTAGGGTTTGTGCTTTTTGTATGAATCTGGAAATAGAAAAGCAGCATGGGTCTGGTTGTGAGCTGCCTGGGGATGGGATGCAGGAGGGAAGTGGTGGGAGGAAGGAATTTCAGAGGAGCCTCAGGACACACTGAGGATGACATGTGTGCTCACTACTGAGACTGTGTGTGTGGTTTTGTGCAAGTGTCCATGTTTGTTAATATTTCTCTGGTGCACACTTTGTTTGTCAGCAGTTTATGTGTTATATCTGTCACAGATTAGCAATATCTAAATATAGAAACAGAGTAAGAGAGTTAATGACAGTTGAAAGTAAGACATTCATTATGAGGCATCCACATAAATGCTGTTTTTTTATTTTCAGCAAACAGTAGAATGCAGCAAAATCACATATGTTCTCCCTGCAGAAAGAGGAGAATAAATTATGACTGAATATGGGTGAGCTCTGTCCAGTACCTGGGTTAGGAAGCAATTTGTTCACAGTTTAAGAGATCATAGGCCCAGACAGTAGTGACAGAACAGCAGCTCTCCTGTAGGAAAAGAAACTATTTCTGACACTTTCATAATTTTCATATTTCCAAAGTAGATGAATTGAATACAAAAATGCATTTTATGTGAATAGGAAAAACAAAAGGAGATGAAGAGTTAGAAATGCCAAGATATTATGTCATAGTTGGTTTTCATATTTTATTGAATGCAATCATTGGTTCCAAACTCCCTTACTACATTCACATCGGAGGAGGAAACAGCCCTGGGTGAGTGTTTCATGACCAGAGCTGTCTATATAGCAGGAGGCCATGCAAATAGGGCCTCCCTGTGCTGATGAAAACCAGCCCAGACCTCACCCTGCAGCCCTGTAGAGAATTCCAGCCTTGGAAGTCCTGGTGTTTCAACTCAGTGATAAGGCTCACCATAGATTTCACAATGAGCTGGGTTTTTCTCCTCTTTGTTTTAAAGGTGTTTTATGAACAATAAGTGATAGTGAGTGTGTGAGTAGACATGAGTGCAATGAACAGAGGCAATGTGTGATAATTTTCTGAGGAGGATGTCTCTGTGTTTGCAGGTGCCCAGGCTGAGGTGCTCCTGGTGGAGTCTGGGAGAGGACTGGTGCAACCTGGGGCAACCCTAGGAATCCTCTGCGTGGCTATGGGATTCACCTCCAGTAATTATAGCATGAACTGAATCTGCCAGGCTCCAGGGAAGGGGCTGGAATTGATTGCATACATCAGTGATGGTGCTATTACCATAAACTACGCAGAATCTGTGAAGGGCCAATTCACAATCTCCAGGGACAATGGCAAGAACAGGCTGTATCTGAAGATGAGCAGCCTGAGACCCAAGGACACTGCCTTGCATTACTGTGCCACACACAGTGAGGGAACATCAATGTGAGCCCACACACAAACCCCATGGCAGAGGCCCTCATGACCAGCAGGGGGAGATGGTCACTCACTAAGTGAGACCAGGCCAGGGCCCTTGAAGCAGGATCAGAGCAGGAAGCAGGAGATTGAGGGTTCCTGTAGGCCTCTGGGGTTTCCTCTCTGTCTTAACATCACAAGAAGAGACCAGAGATACCCAGGCTTCAAATGACTTAGCGGGTATGCAAGCTATGTGTACAGTTTTTGTTATTTATAGATTTTATTGTCTTTATTTCTTTCATACAATTTTTCTAGAAAGGGTGATAAAACTCAAAACACATTTTGACAAGTTTAAGTTTCTTTTGAATGTCGCATCATCATTATGTAAAAATGATATACTTACTTTTCTCCTCATAAGGAGAAATTGTCTATTGCAGGAGTAAATGCTTCAGGTTAGAAAATTAAATTATTCCTATCCCTCTTAACAGGGTCTGAGACCTTGCAGCTCTCACCTCTCCTTGGCAACTCAGGAGACCTGGTCCCCAGGCTCAGCCCAGCATCATGAGGAGCTCTGGGGTCAGTGGAGGATAAAGAGAGGCAGCCAGACTGGACTTAGGACAGCATCCAAGGCCCTGGCTGAGCTCTTTGTGTTCATGTTAGCTGGTTGGAATTTATTTAGTTTGCTTTAAATTTAGGAATTTATCAAATTATCTTTATCATTATTTCTCTTTAGGCTCTCTCTCTCTCTCTCTCTCTCTCTCCCAAATACAAATAATGCACAGGTTTCAAGTACTTTTCAGTATAATATGAGATAATATTCAAGATAAAATGTTCTGGTCTCATAATACTAATTTTTCTTCCCTAAGTATATTCTCCAATTTCTGTCTTTATAATTATTTTGTCACTTCATTCTTATTCACCTGTTACATATCTCTTCCTAAATTTTTATTAAATACACAGATATAAGTATTCTTATCAATATTATTCTTCACTTTGTGAAGAAAGTGTTCACTGAAGAGAAGAAAATTATTTGAAATACACAATCTCCACACAGGCATACTTCTAGAATGCAGAGGTGAGGTGATGTCTTCGCACATAGATGTTGCACATTTCCTTCAGTTATATCCATGGAAATCATGGTCACTTTCATGCTGGGAAACTCAACAACTCCCCCTCCTTACCATGCTCTGCATCTCCCCTGGGCCATCATCATCACTGCTGCAGCCTGGTTTCTGGGATGAGAGTTCCAGGTATCCCAGGTGCACCTGTTGTTTTTAGTCCTGGGTGAGATTACTTTCCAGAACATGCAATCTCTGGAGATGTAGCTGTATCCACACTATTGAATGTCCTGAATTCCACTTTCCTGGACACCTTTGAAAAGTCTAAAATTTGTCTTAATATTTTAGGAGACATATAGAGTGCAGAACAATTGCTGCAAAATTGATTATACCAAGGTATTTGCTTCTCTCTTCAGTTGGCTGTAAACATTGCAAATGAGGCCAGCATAGGTACTGGTATGTAATCTCTGAAGTGATCAGACAGTCTCCGGTTTCCTCAGACAATGCTCTCTGTGAAAGATATGACCACAATGGGATGGCAGAACCAGTCAGCTCCAGGAATGCCAACTGGGGATGAAGTTGGACATAAAGAAGCTCTTTGTCCTAGGTCACAAAAGTTTACATATCAAAAATGGAAGCAATAGACTCCACAAACAATTCTATTGCTACCTTACTTGAATTATGCACATTGATCCTTCTGTGTGTCATTCTGTCTGCAGCTAGCAAAGATGCTTTTCTCCCTACCTGGCTAGCCAGCTCAAGTTGCTCATGTAGTTTCTCCCATCCTCTCTGCCATTTATCCTCAAGCCATCCCCTTCTTCACAACATAATAAATTCTAGGACAGGTCTGGGATCAAGGACTTTGTGTGCACATCTTCATGGGGACAGGACTTAGGACCCCTTGGCTGTCCTTAACTTTGAATAGGTCTTGGTGTCTTTACTCTCCCCTTGGGCTTCACTGGAAGTGGTAGATTGGAAATAAGTTGCTAGGATTCCAAAAACCTCTCACTGTGATAACAAATGTAAATTTTTGGTTTCTGAGGCTGACTGGAAAATGGGTTGCAATATTTGGATGACAATACTCAATACTTGGTGTCATAATATTTGGAACACAATGTGGCCAGAATACCACAACCTTCCCATCACAACTACTGACCATCACCCAGGAGACCACCCACTGGAACTTGCATGATGAATTTCCTTAGAAGGAGTTTTTAAACTGGCCTTTTGTCTCTAATGCTCATGATTTGCTTATACATGCTTTGATTAAACTTGGTTTTTTGCCTGAATGAGCCTAACCCTAAGATGTCATTTGGATCAACACAAACAACAAATATGTGAGTTCCTTTTAGATTCCTTTTACTGGGATCTTTGCGACCTTGTCAAGAGAAAAGGTTATGTGATGCATATCAAGCCCTTAACTAACTATATAAAATGGGCCTTAAATGACACCACAGATAGTCTCTCTTTCCTTAATAAAAAAGTTAAATTAGTGAAACAGGCCATCCTCCAACCTGGGAAGTCATGAGATGGGAGCTACTTAAGTACAGGAGGTATTTATGCTATTGTAAAACTTAATGCATACATTCTTGATTATTCTGCTAATGTCTTGGTAGCTGTTCAAGATGTTAGATGACAAATCAATGACATGTCAGACTGTAAAATTCCCTGGACTTTGTGCTTATAGTAAGTCATTAGTAGCTCTTTTGATGAAAATTGTTGTCCACTGTACTCATAATTATCCAAAAATTATATTATTTGGCCCACACATAAATAATTCTTTCTTTTCCTTGTATACTCCAGATTTAAAGCTATACATTTAACCAAGATAAAAATGCCTGGTATCTACTGAAATCATTAGATGGAACCTCTGCAGAGTATCCCTGACTGCTGATCAACAACTATGAGCCCCTTCAGCCTGAATACGCCAGATCAGTCATTGGCCATTACTCCTTCATGGCATTTGGGTTACTTCTTCAGAAGGAGGATTGTTATAGGCAGCTGAGATAGATACAACTATTATAGGAAATCACACAGGGCTAGGACCTCAAAGGAACCAATGCAGAAGCCCAGATACCTTGTACCTAAGGAGAAGAGACACCTCCCACTGTGGAACAGGTATCAAGTCAAAAGATCAAACAAATAAACCCACATCCTAAGAACTGATATTCTACATAGGTCTCTATCAATCTGAGGAAGCCAGGAGTCATTAACCTAACTCCCTACAGGAAGAGTCACTGCTCTGCATGCATGCCTGCTTGCTATGTGACTTGCTTCCCCATTTGTCCCTGATTTAATCAATTTTACCTGAGCAGCTACACTCATAATCTTATTGGTTGCCCATAGCTCTGTCCCACCTTTGGCCCTCCTTGTGAGTTCCCATGTTTTCCCCACTTTAGACCTCCATCACTTTGTTGTTTGGCTATATAAATATCCCCAGAAAAGTAACTATGTTTGGTAATCCACTTGGGATCCCTTCTGTCTCTCACACAAAAGCTTTTTTCTCTCAATAAATATATTCAGCTCTTAATCTCTATTGTTCCTAGAATTCAGTCATCATTTTAGAGAACATGAACTCATATTGGACATCTATTAGGTTGGGAGTTTTGTTCCCATATATCTCAATGATGTGGGTAAATGAGTTAAAAGAACATGGATTCTCATCTCTTAATGAATTGAGAGAGCACCAGGATCAACTACTAAGGCTGTCCCAGTCCCAGATGTGGCTCATTAACACAGCAGAATATCTGCCTTGTGTGGTCACAGATGAGGGTTCCCATGTGCTTAATCTGTCTGCAAAGTAGACAAATAGTACTCACAACAGTGGTGATGATATTGGATGCTTGTGCCTCCCTGCTGGAGAGATCACATACATAGTAACCCCTACATTCAGCAATTGTGACTCTTCACACTGGAACTCAGAAAGCACAGTCCCCATGCTCAGGGTCTCCCAGTGAGGAAGGATGGAGCTGGGTTCTGCCCCTCATAATGACTCACTCAGGAATCCTCAGCCCCACTTTCCTGACCCAGACAAATTGATAAGTGTGTCAGGTCACTGAAGAATTCTTCAAGGAGATCTAATTTATGGCACTAATAGATTCTATATTCATGCTACCTTATCTAATGTGTAAAGCACTGATCAATTCTAAATTTCATGCTGACTAGGTAATCTGAGGAGTATTTTCTCTGGAACTCACTAGCAAGGAATCATGAGGGTCCTTACTGCATTTTTCTGGAAAGCCTTTCAATGCATCAATAGTAAATAAAAGTTTTACCCCTCTGGTTGAGTGAGTCCCCTGAAGACCAGTGTCATCCCCATCACAGATTTCAAGTGCAGCCTCTGTGCTCTGCTCTGAGTTTCTTGTGCAGCATTGTTCTGCACCACACAGGGAGTTAATAACTCCAGGTGTCTTCAGAACAATGCACCTTGCTATGTAAAAAAATATATCAGTAAAAAAAGGTTGTATTTCAAGAAGGCTAGAAATTATACTACACATGTGTAAACATCTACTGTACAGAAGATAAAAAGTGTAAGGAACTTTAAGATTATAATAAGTGTATCTTCATAGAAACACATGAATATACATATGTGTGAGTGCATTTCACATGCACAAGGAGAAATACAATCAGGTGATTGCCTAAAATTCTATAAACTTATGACAACTTTTAGAGAATTTGTGCCCACTTCACTGAGATACAAACAATGTGTTTTATTGGTCTCAAAATCTTGGATTACACAATTATTAAATGAGAAAGTGGAGAACGGAGATAGCAAATTGATTTTAGCAAGGACCCTGAAATGGATGTGAATATATGCACATAGAATGTGAATTGATGCTGTGTGTTATGCACATGCACCTGTGCACATGTGCTGTGTGCATCTCACAGTCCCATTATCTTTAGCATCTGTGTGCTGGTTTTCATATTCCTAAAGTTTTCTTTCATCTGCAGACACAGCCAGCTCCCTGACCAGCTCTTTCACTACACATCCAGTCCTGGAGTAAGAGGTTTAGTCTTTGAGCAATGGACTCCAGGAACATTGCTGAGTTCCTAGAGGCCTCAGTCAGCATCCTCCAAAGACAAAGACAAAAATTTTTTCATCCTTTTTCTCCTTATGATCTTCATATGCAAGACTGCACTGCTAATGCAAATGTTTTTCGAGCTATCAGATAAGTTCATAGTGAACATTACCTTAATTTGTTTTGTATCTCAATGTTTTAGATGTTCTCAGAGATTTGTAAAGTTACTCTTCAAGAAGGTAGAATAATGCAGGCTGCTTCTCTTTCTAGTGGTGGCTCCTGTATGTGAGTGTAGAAAAACAGAAAGGATGATGTGGAGATTCTGCCTCTGATTTCAGGACTTGTACTTTTCTCCCATGGTCCCATCTCAGCTGCTGATACAAGAGACCAGACCTGGGCCAGTGAATCCCTCTCAGTCCCTGTCTCTCAATCTCACATTCACTGGTTAGCACAGCTCTGGGACATTGCCCCTGGAGTTGGTCCCTTCAGCCCCCAGGCAGGAAGCTGAGTGGATGTGGTAGGATGGTAATAGTGGAGGCATAACTTGTCATTCATCCCTGACAAGTCAGTATCTCTAAAGACACAGCCAAGAACCAGTTCTCTGAGGAACTGTTCTCAGTTTCCACAGAAAACACAACTGAATTGTACTGGGCAGTACATTTTCTGAAGGGAACAAAGTGTGAGCTCAGGGACAAAGCTATGTGCAGCATGGTAGGGACCAGGAAGGGATGCTCAGGATCAGCAGCAAGTGCATAGGACCAAGAAAAGGGGGCTACAGGAGACCAGAATAGGGTGCTCAGGACCAGTGGCAAAAGCTCTAGAGCAGCAAACAGACAAGGGGATCTGCAGGGAACCAGGAGAGTACCAATAGGTGATGCAGAAAAGGAAACTCAGGACTGAAATCTTCACAATGTTTAGTGTTTAATTTTCCCTCTCTTAGCTTCACATCCACTGCAGAGAGTATGCTGTGATCCCATTCTAGTTCACAGGTGAGGTCTTCATACTGTAGAGAATGGAAGGGATTTTGGTGTTGACAGAATATATTTTACACCTGTTATATTTTTATCTCCTTCACGTGGCCTCCTGTGAGGGTGGTGTAACAACTTGCAAAAACTAGAAAAAAGACTGAGAATCTTAGGAACATTGATGCTTTGCTAAGAACCATTTTCATGACCATCGTGCAAAAGTAGTGTGTTATTTTTGTAACTGTGAGAAGGAAGTGTCACAGTAATAAATAGTTTAGGAAAGAATAGGACAAAGGAAGTTATAAGAGGGATTTTATGGGAGGTGACAGGAGAATTTATGACATATAAAGTACATATCTTGAGAACAGGCATCACTTTGTCAATATTTAACTACATGTGTCAAAAATATCTCACTTATCCATCATTAAACTACATATGTAAAATATTAAACTACATTTGTAATATATATGCATATATATACATATATATATATATTGCATAATTTAAAACAGGAAACTCTACAGAGCTTTCTTATATCTCTCCAGAGATAGAAGATACCATATTGTTAAACATAATTTTGAAAAAGATGCTCCTTGTCTATTCATTTATGAATATAATAGAATATAGAATGATACTGTCATATTCTCTCATTAGAAGAAGTCGTATGACAATCATCATGAAGCATGACCACTTTGTCTTGGAATTGCTCAGCAAGCTGTTAAATTCTATGGGAAGCATTGTAGCACCTAATACACGGATAATATCATAGGATATTATGCTTCTCACTCTACACATCTGCAAACGTGTGAAATTATAGAATCCATTTATTACATTTTGGTAAGAATAAGAAAAAGAGATGAGTTTAAACATAGGAAGAAACCATGTATTCTATAGTATTAGAAATATTCTAAAACACCTCCCCAAAGCCCTCATGGGCTTTGGACACTTCTCTTGCAGAGGTTTCCACCATAGAACAGGCTATATAGCAGAAAGTCATGCAAATAGAAAACCAGCCCAGCCCTCACCCTGAAGCTCTGCAGAGGAGCCCCACCCTGGATGCCCAGCTGTTTCCACTCGTTTATCAGGACTGAGCACACACGGTTCACCATGCAGTTAGCACAGAGATGGATTCTCCTGTTCACAATTTTTAAAGTTACATTATTTGTAACAAAAAATGCTGAAGGAGTCAGTGGATATGACTGGTTTTGCACAATGGATATGCGGCAGTTTCCGAGCAGGATGTCTCTGTGTTTACAGGAGTCCTGTGTGAGGAGAAGCTTGTGGAGTCTGAGGGAGGATGGGTGCAGCCTCAGGGGACTCTGAGACTCTTTTGCGTGGCTTCAGGATTCACCTTCAGTGGTTACTACATGCACAGGTTCCTCCAGGCTCCAGGAAAGGGGCTAGAGCAGATCTCAGGCATCAGTTAACATAGTAGTTACATACATGAGGCAGACTTGATGAAGGACCAAATCACTATCTCCATGGATAATGGCAAAAACATTCTGTGTTTGCAAATGAGCAGCCTAAGACCCGAGGATACGGCCGTGTATTACGTTCCAGACACAGCGAGGGAAACCTCAGTGGGAGTCTGTCATAAGCCTCCGTGCAGGAACACTTAGGAATCTGCAGGGGCACTCAAGGCACATAACAGAATCTACCATAAGAGGATACGTATCTTACCATTTTATTATTTAAGGTTGGCACAATTATATTTTTAAAAATGATGTTATGGGATAATAGAAACAGCAAAAATAATGAAACATGCTACTTAAAATCCCATCTAAACTCCAGAATAACCGATTCCTTGTCTAACTCAAGCTCACAAAAATCAAGCAATCCTTTATAGTGTAAAATATTGTAATACATAGTTTATTTTCCATTATTGAAACTGTACACTTTGCATTTTGTGTCTTTTACTCAAAGAGGAAGAAATGTTTTAAGGTTTTATAATATAATATAAAACATGCTAGAAAAATACAATATAAAGTTGTAAGCATGTCTATAAATGCCTCATCTTACATGTCTATCACAGATAATAATTTGGGAATGGTACGTGTATAACATAAAACTAATAAGGTAGTAAAGAACAGACAAGAAATACCTGTCAAATGTGTGACAATATACAAGTCACATTCTGACCTACTCACAATGAAAAATCACATAATATTGTCACAAAAGGATCTTAACATTACACTCTTTAATAAGCATATAATTCAATACAATGATAATACTAAGAACCAAGGCATTCAGAGATTTCCATAATTATGATTTTTCAGTTGATCAAATATTCTGCCTACTAGGATTTCTAAAGTGTATTCTAACCAACTTTACTGATAAATGTCACACATTAGTACTTCCAATTTTTAACTTCTTTCCCATAAAAATACTAGATATATATCTAAAAATTTCTATGTATAACAAGATTGAGATGACACTGAACAATATACTTCTATCATTTTCAATTAACACCTCAAGTGTTTCAAACTTGCAAATTTATTCAAATAAACAAAAATCATAAAAATCAAAATATTTCTGTGTTTGTAGATGTCTGGTATAAGGTGCAGCTGGTACAGTCCAGGAGGGCAGGCTTGGTACAGCTTGGGGGGGCCCCTGAGACTCTCTTGTGGAGCCCCAGGATTCACCTTCTGTCAGTGCTCTATCATCTCATTCCAGCTGCTCCAGTAAAGGGGCTACATTGTGTACAAGTGGTAGTAGCACATAGTACCCCGAATCTGTGAAAGAATGAGTCACATCTCCAGAGGGAACTCTAACAACACACTGTATCTGAAAATGAACAGCCAGAGATCCTGGGATGCCGCCATATGTTACGGTGCAAGACTCGCAGTGAGAGGACATCAATGTGAGCCCAGACGCAAAGCTTCCTGCAGGGCCACTGAGGACCAGCAGGCAGCAGTAGCGTTACAGAGAGAGCATAGAGTCTACATGAAGAGACAATTTAGAAGAAGATGAAAGGAGGTTTCCTGTCAAGAGACAGAACTTCTTCATATAATACATATCCCTGAATACTCCAATTTCATATATCTGTTTTACCTCAGAAATCTCTCAGTTAGACATAATTGTTTGTCTAGAATTTAATCCTTCTTTATAGCAGAGTAGTATCCCATGATGTACAAATGCTATATTTTCTCTATGCATTCCTGTGTTTGTGGTATACTGGCTGCTTCCAGGATTTAGCTATTACTAGGTTTATTGCTATAAACATTGCTATGTATGTAGTGCTGTAGTGTGATATTTTTGGCTCTTTGGCAAAGATACCTAAAAGGAGAATATCTGCATCATATAGAATTCCCAATTTTAGTTTTTTTAAAAAAATTCCCAGGCTGATTTAAAAATGTCTGGAGAAGGGAGGGATTGTAGGAGGGAGGAATTACAGAGCAGCCTCTGGACACACTGAGGATGATACGTGTGCTTCTGATTCAGGTTTGTGTGGCTGTGCAAATGTCTGTGTGTTAATACTTCTCAGAGGCACATGTTATATATGGACCATCTTTACCTTACATCTGGTGAAGCTTTTACAGATAAGCAACAGGTGAGAACAGAAGAAAACTGAGAGAGATAACAACAGTCAGCAATGAGAGAGCTGCTAACAGGCACCAACATGATTACCACTCAGTTTCCTCTCAGCAAGTAGTGGAATGCAGCAAAGTAAAAGCTCTCACCACAGGGAGAGGGGTCATGAAGCTTAGAAGCTTTGTCCCTCTCTGTCCAGGAGCCAGATCAGGAAGCTCTTGACAGCCTAGGAGAGCACAGAGCCAGACAATGGGCATAAACTTATGACATGGGATCAATTATAGAGAATGCAATGGATTATGGCACTTTCATTGCTTTTCCAGATTACAAATAAGCACCATCAATTAAAAATCTATGATCTGTGTACATGGGCAAAAGTGAAACGAAGTCATAATACATAGAGAACAAGACTCTGTCACATAATGGGTTATCATTTTTTAATGCTACCACTCTTAACAAACTTTCTCAGGACACTCATAGCTGTGATGTGTGATGCCCGCTCTAAGATATCCAAGCTCATAGCTGTGATATAGCAGGAGGTCATGCAAATAGGGATTCCTTGTGCTGATGAAAACCAGCCCAGTGTGGCCCTGAGTCAGGATTAGAGCATAGCCTTGGATGCCCTGCCTTTGCTTATTAGCAATCAGAGCTGCGCACAGACAGCTCACTATGGAGTTCACAGTGACCTGGGTTTTCCTACTAGCTGTTTTAAAAGATAATTCATGAAAAAGAAGAGAAAGTGAATGAATGGAATGAGTGGGATGATGAATGGACCTCAGTGACAGTTTCCTGAGCAGGATGTCCCTGTGTTTGCAGGTGTACAGGCTGAAATGCAGCTTGTGGAGCCCAGGGGAGGCTTGATGCATCCCACCATTCTGTGATACTCTCCTGCATGGCATTGGGATTCACCTTCAGTGATTACTGGATGAACTGAATCAACCAGGCTTCAGAGAAGGGGCTGGAGTGGATCTCATACATCAGTACTTGTGGTTGCATATACTATGCAGACTCCATGAAGGGCCTATTATACATCTCTAGGGACAACAGCAAGAACATTCTGTACCTGCAGATGAGCAGCCTGAGACCCGAGAACATGGCCATGTACTACTGTGCAAGAGACACAATGAGGGGACATCGGTGTGAGCCAAGACACAAACCTCCCTGCACGGGTGCTCTGAACCAGCAGGGGCCAATGGGGATCCATCAAGCACAAGCCAGGGGCAAGGAGCAGGTGCAGAACAGGAAGCACAGCGCTGAGGGCTTCAGTTGGCCTCTGAGGTGTCCTCTGTGTCTTAACATCACATAACCAGAAGAGACCATAAATACAGACTTCAGATGATTTATGATCTATTCAAGATACAAGTTCAGATTATATATATATATATATATATATATATATATATATATATATAGTCTCACTTTCTACAATGACATTTCTTTAAAAAGCAATAACCTCAAAGTGGTTGTACACTGAGAAATTAAGTGTCTCTTAAATATCAGATCGGTTGTATCTTGGGATAATTAATGCTATCTTGTGCCCTGTATTTGACCCAGAAGAGTGAAAAATAAATCAGGATACAAGTCCCATGAGAAAAGCAGAATGAGCTGCACCCACAAGAAAAAAATTAACCTGCTCTGCTCAACAAAGAAGCAGAATATAGGTGTCAACAAAAATTAATGTAAGAATCTAGCTTTATTGTTTCCAACAGGGTGTCTTTTTGTGATTGTCTGTTTTAAAAGTTCTGTAACTTTCCAGCTCAGGATCACTCAATTGGACTCTGAAACAGAGGTCCACAGATGGTCACTGAGTTCAGCTAAAAAATTCCAAATTTATCAATTTGGCTCCTTGAATTCCTATATTGTTCACACATGCACTTCAAAGTCATCATTACATAAAATTAAATTTTTGTTTTTCTCATCATAAAGAGTGATTGTCTATTGCCAGAGAAAATGTTTGAGATGAGGAAATTAAATCCTTCTCATCCCTCTACACAGGGTCTGCGACCTTGCAGCTCTTGCATCTCCTTGGCACCTCAGGATACCTGGTCCCAAAGGTCAGCCCCAGCACTGTGAGGATACCTGAGCCCAGGAAAAGAGGAAGAGGGGCATCTGGACTGGACACAGGGCAGTGTCCAGGACATCAATGAGTTCTTTCTGTTAATATTATCTGGCTTGAACATTACTTACATAATTTAATAATTAGAAATTTATAAAATATGCTTTACTATTCTTCATTATTCCTCTGCCATGACTGTTCCTGTCTCTCTCTCCTTCTTTGAAATACACATTCACATATTCAAGCTATAATATATATATATATATATATATATATATATATATATATATATATATATTGCTGTTTAATAACACTCACTTTTCTTTCTAAACCTAATCTCAGGTCTATGGCTTTGTATGTTTAACTTTACATAAACTCATTCTATATTCATTAGTCACATATCATTTGTTAATCTTTATAAGATAGATATACCTTTATACTAACTGACATCATCCTTATTATTATGGTGTTCTGTGAAGCAACTGTCCACTGAATATAGGGCAATTAGTTGAAACACCAAATCTGTACATGCAGGCTTCCTGAATGTGGAGCTGAGATGAACCTTTCACACATGGATGCCACAAATATGCATCATGTGGCTGTGGCCCCTGTTCATTGTTAACCTTGGAAGCTAAATTGCTTCCCCCTCCTCACCTAGCTATGCACCTCACTGGCACCATCATCATCACTGCTGTGCCCTAGTTTCAGGGATGAGAGCTTCAGTTAGCCCAGGTGCAACTATTGAGTCCAGCCCAGGGTGAAATCACCTTCTGGAATGTGTCATCTGCTGAGACACAACTGGATATGTGCTACTGAACTTTTTCAATTAAATTTTCTCTGAGAACCTTTTACTGATTTTGTGTTACTCTATTCTCTTTTTTGAGTCCAAATGTCATTTTTACATAGTGATAATAGAACTGTGAGTCAAGGAATAGGCCAAAGATGTCCAATGAAGTTGCATCTGGATTTTATTTCAACACAGAAACACATGAGAAGGCATTCCTTGCATTTTATTGTACACAAAAATTTGACAAATCTTTATTATCCATGGAGAATCTCATATATTCTTGTGAACCACTTTGTCTAAAGGAGCCACAGGGCCAGATCCACCTGCAGCAGAACTCAAAGGTAAATGTCAAAGATAATTCACATGTTTCCATGGTGCATCAGCTAAGGATCATTAAAGGAAGTGCTTTAGTATTTTATATAAAATATAAAGTATTCACTAAATAAGCGTCAGCGGCAGCCTCCAGAGGCAAGGTTAAAGATTGCAAAAAGACCATTTGTGATCTGAAGAGCTGGAGGAATTGAGTTGAAAATCAGACACTTGGAGCTCTTTGTCGAGACCAGTGAGTTTGCTTGTTGGATAATGTAAGTGTTTGAATTGTAAGGCTTTGGAGTCTGCACAGGTTGCATGAAAGAACAAGGAACAAAAGTTCAGTGTCAATAGTGAAGACTGGATCTTCTCTGAAGAAGAAAATGCCATCTTCCTTCTTTCCCTTTTTATTCCTTTCAGTCTACAAGCTGATAGGTTGATGCCACCTACATTCAGCACGTATCTTTCCTGCTCAGTTTGGGGGATCCATGACAGTAATCCACACACATAGGCAGAGTTGTACTCTTCTAATCTCATATACACTTCCTAATCTATTTAGGCTGACATCTCACAATTAACAATCACACATGGGGAAGTTAGGAAAGCAGGTGACTGATGGAGCCTGCTTCCTCTTTTCCCTAAGTGTACAGTCCAAATAATAGCACAGGCATTACTACCTGGCACTGCAAAGCTGTCACAGACCCTGTTCCCCACTAGCATGGCCTCCAACTACTCCATCACAAGTGGTAACTTCTGGATATGGATTGGGCGACACCCAAACAAGGGCCTGGTAGGGATGAGGCATAGAACCTTTGAGGAAAACTCCAAGTAGAATCTATCTCTCAAGTTTCACATCTCCATCTTGAAACATATCTCAGAACTGGCTCTCCATGTGTCTGAGCTCTATGACTACTGAGGATACAGGCACACAATACTGTCCAAGAGACACAGTGCAGGGATCTAAGTGTAAGTGCAGACAGAAGCCTTCCTTCAGCCTTGCACAGCACAAGTACATTAAGTCAAGGATCAAAGAACTCAAGGAACCAACTTTATTGTGAATTCAGAGATAAAACTTGAGGGTTTCCTTTCTGGTTGACTATCATGCATAAGCCAATGATCTTTTCTGGTTTAAATCTGGATCACGCTGTGTTCAAAACCCAGATGCACCCAGGGGTGCACATTTTTAGAGGTGAGTGGATCATGGCTGTGTGATGCTCTTGACTGAGTTAGTGCACTGAAGGGGTTCATAGCTGGTGGTGATGTGGGAGGTAAAGCCTCTCAGGGTGTGGAGAGTCACTCTGGGGGTGGCCCAGAAAGGAATATGTACTTCCATCTCCCTTGTTCCCATCCACTTCTCACTACCACACTGTGAGAAAGCCTCCTCTGGCATGTCATTATGGCAAGGCATCCTGCCTTAGAGACAATGATCGTGCACTGAAAATTTTAAAACTGTGCCCAAAATATGGGTGTTGAGAATGGGTCCTAAGGAATGTCACATTATCATGCTTGGAAACACAGAACTGGCCTTCTCAGCTAAAGGAGGAATGCCAACATCATGGGAGTGTGTGTGCGTGTGCAAATCCCTCTGGCATTGTCAGTATGGAAACTTTTTCATCTGGCAGGATAATCACACAGGAATCCAGGAGCTCAGTGTCTTCAGCCCCATCTGGATACACACAAATATCTCCATCCATGACCTGGATGTCACTGATCCATCAAATCATACAGTTGAAAATGCACAGCAACAGCTCATCATGAAACAGAAGAGGTGCACACGTGATCAAGGCAGGCAGCACAACTGGGTACAAGCATGGCCCATGAAGAAGCTGAGAAAATGCACACAGACTCCTTTCTGTACTATGCTTCCTTTAATTGAGCAGCACAGACCTATGGCTTCATGGAATGTACTATATGATCAGCTGCAGAGGAAGAGAAGATAAGGGGCTGATTTACAGATGACTCTGAACATTTTGCAGACACCACACACACATGGACAGCTGAAGAATCCCATCCTCCTCCTAGAAAGTCCCTGATGGACAGTGGTAATGGAAATGTTCACAATAAGCATAACACTGGGCAGTTCATGAAGGGTACTTGGTAGTACATTTTGTCTGGAGGGAAACATGGCCAGATGAGTGGTGATATACTAATTTTCATCCTGTAGCTGATTGTTTCACTGAGTGTTCACAGATTTTTAAGGAACAATGTTAACAACCATAGGTGAGGTGGAGTTATGTGAATTGATCTCTCCATATGATGAAAACATATAAAGATATTTGCATTACCTGTAACAGTCACCAAGAAGTGACTTCAGTGAAAAGGACTTTAATAATCAAGTGGGCTTGGTATGGTGATGTACACCTATAGTCCCAGCACTCAGCAGCCTGAGGCAAGAGTTGGAGGTCACCCTGTGGTATATTCTGAGATCAAGGGCAGCCTGCACTGCATAGCAATACATGCTCAAAACCAAATACTCATCCTCATCCTCCTCATCCTCCTTATCATCAACATCATCATCATCATTATCATAATCATGATGCAGATATGATGACTGTTTCTGTGGAAAGCAGTCAACCATTTTTTCAGCTACCTCATCACTGCCCAATAGATTCACAAAAAGTGTCCATGGTGGGAGAAATGGAGCCCATGAGAGAGACACATTCTCTGTAAATGCTACCCTGAGAAATTCTCAACTGTGTCACTGTAAGTTTTAATCTCAGCTGCATTTTCTGGATGCTAATCTGAAAACTCCTGAGGCAGCTCTGCTGCCTTTGTGAGCTTTTTGTCTGGCAGAGTGGGGCAGCTTGGATGAGCACATGGAGGAGATTTGGGAAACCCAGGATTTGAAACTTTAAACCAGAAAATATTTTGTGGCATTGCTCTGCCTAAATTGTGTACACTGCAAGGAAAATTTTATATAATTATACAGCTGGCAGTGGATTCTTGGAAAGCTTAAACTCTATTTCTTCTGTGTTGGTTAATTTCACCTTCTTCTTGGACCCAAAGACAGCTTCCTAGACAGCTTAGTATTGTGACCCTTATGATATGCAATTACAGCTAGGAACAGCTCCTCTCGGGCTCGAGTTGTGTTATTTGATTGTAAAGGTGCAAAGTCTCCTCTGTATGACCTGAAGCTACAGAATGTAGGTGATCTGACCGTGCATGATGGCAGGTGCTGCCTCAGGGTCTGCCTCCATCCCATCAGGGACTTGTGAAAATGATGGCCAACAAAGATATTCAACTTTATGTAGGACGTTCATTGCCTGGTTCAGCTGGCCTTGTCCTATCAGGGCACATGTGGCATTGCAGCACATTTTGTGGGTCCCTCCTGGGAAGCCCAAGTTCTCTGGAGCCACTTTTCCCCACCTGCTTGGAAGTGCAACATCTGCTGATGGGTTTCATTTACTCTGTCTCCTCATAATCTTCTTTGGAGTTTTGGATGCGATTTATATGCACAACTTAGCATTCATCATAGTGTTCCAAATGGTACAGAATTCGTGCTTATTTATTCAAACTATTATTTTTCTTAAATGGTAGTGGGAACCAGCAGGGGGCGCTCAGGATCAGCAGCAGGTGCACAGCACCAAGAAGAGGGGACTGCAGGAGACCAGGACCGGGTGCTCAGCACCAGTTAGGAAAACATTGGAGCAGCACACAGACCTGGGAATCTGCAGGGAACTGGGAGCGGCCCCTACCTGGTGCAGAGAAGGCAGCTACGGACTGAGGGCTTCACAACATTTAGTGTCTGAGTTTCCAATCTGTCTTAGATTCACATCCACTGTGGAAATCATGCAGTGTGTCCTCTCCAGTTCACAGGTGAGGTCTCCAGACTGCAGACAATAGAAGGAATTTTTGTGTTGACAGAATATATTTTCACCAGTATTTCATCATCTCCTTCATGTGAGCTCCTGTGGGAGTGCTGCAATAACTGGCATATTCTGGAAAAAGGGCTGTGAATCTTAGGAACATAGGTGCTTTGGAATACACAATTCTCATGATCATCATGCAAAATTAGTCTGATATTTTTGTCACCATGAGAGGGAACTGTCATATACAATAATAAATATTTCAGTTTAGGAAAATATAGAATAAAATAAATTACAGGAAGGGAGGTTTAGGAAAACTATAAGAGAATATATGAGTACATGAATTCATTATCAAGAATGGGCTTGGTTTTGTGGATATTTAACTATTTTATAATTGTGTGAAATGTATATCACTTATTTATCATTAAAATGCACATCTAATGTGTATATATCTATATATATTTGCATAACCTGTATAAAATGGGTATGTTTTTAAATAATCCCTTACCTCTATGCTGTCAGATTTTGAACACATTTTTGTAAAAGATGTTGCTTGTCAATTCATGTATGAATGTAATAGAATGCTCAATAATACTCTCACATTCCCTCATTAGAAGAAGACATAGGACAATCATAGTAAAACTTGAACATTCTGTCTTGGAATTGCTCAGCAAGATGTTGAGTTCTGTGAGAAGATTTGTAGGACTCGACAGACAGGAAGATTTTATAGCCTATGATGTCACATCTCACAGGACATTATGCTTCTCATTCTATCTACACATCTGCAATCCTGTGAATTTACCAAATCCAATAATTAAATATTGGAAAGAATTAAAAAACACATGAGGTTACACATAGGAAATAAACACATGTTATATATATTAGGGATAGAAAAAAACAAGTCTCAAAACACTCTCATGTGCTTTGGACCCATCCTTCTCTGAGACTTCCAGAATAGAACTGGCCATATATACAGGAGGCCATGGAAATAAGACCTCCCTGTGCTAATGAAAACCAGCCCAGCCCTCACCCTGAAGCTCTGCAGAGGAGCCCAACCCTGAATGACCAGCTATTCCCATTTGGTGATCAGGACTGAACACAGTTGACTCACCATGGGGCTGGCACTGAGCTGGGTTTTGTTTCTTGCTATTTTAAAAGGTAATCTATAAAAAATAATAAATACCAAATGAGTGAGTGGCATGAGTGGGATAATCAATGGACATTTGTGACAGCTTCCTGAGCAGGGTGTCTCTCTGTTTGCAGGTGTCCAGGGTGATGTTCAACTGGTGGAGTCTGGAGGAGGCTTGGTGCCGCCTGGGGGCTCCCTGAGACTCTCCTGCGTGGCCTCAGGATTCACCTTCAGTGATTATAGCATGAACTGGGTCCGCCAGGCTCCAGGGAAGGGCCTGGAGTGGATCTCATACATCAGTAAAACTGGTAAAAACATAAACTATGCAGACTCTGTGAAGGACAGATTCACCATCTCCAGGGACAACGGCAAGAACACGGTGTATCTGCAGATGAGCAGCCTGAAACCCGAGGACACTGCCATGTATTACTGTGTGAGAGACACAGTGAGGGGACATAAGTGTGAGCCCAGACAAAAACCTCCCTGCAGGGACGCTGATGACCAGGAGGTGGTAATGGGGATCCACCAAGCAGAGCCCAGGGCCCCAGGAGCAGGTGCAGAATGGGAAATTGGGGGTTCAGTCCTTCCTTTTGTCTCTGGAGTTTCCTCTGTGTCTTAACAACATCACATAACCAGAAGGGACCCAAAATGCACAGGCTTCAGATGTCATATGAAGTATGCAAGATACAAGTTCAGTTATATAAGTGTATATTTTTTTTTTTCGTGATTGCTATCATATGAATTTTCTTAAATGGCAAGAACTTCAAAGTAGCTTGTGTACATTGAGAAGTTAAATGTCTTTTGAATGTCATTACATTATTATCTCCAATGAAATTGCTATTTTTCTCATCACATGGAGCAATTGTCTATTGCCAGAGTAAATGAATCAGATTAGGAAATTAAATATTTTTCATCCTTCTGCACAGGGTTTGAGACCTTGCAGCTCTCTCCCCTTCCTTGACCATTTTAGGAGACCTAATCCCCAGGCTCAGCCCAGCACCATGAGGAGCTCTGGCTCAGGGGAGGAGGGAAGTGAGGCAGCTGATCTGGACTCAACGTGTGTCCAGGACCTCGCTGAGCTCTTTTTACTTTCATTTTACTATTCATTTTACATTATAAATATTCTCCAATGTATGTCTTTATCTATTTTTATTTTGTGTTAGTTCATTCTGTATTCATTAGTCACATATCTCTTTCTAATTTTTTTATAAACTAGTCAAATCTACCTCTATACATAGTGACATCATCCTTATTATCATGGTGTTCCAATAAGCAACTGTCGACTGAGCAGGAGGAAGTTATTTGAGTCACCAAACACCCACACATGCCATGAATGCTTCTTGAAGGCAGGGCTGAGGTGAACTCTTCACACAAGGCTGTCATACATATCCTTCATGTGGCTGTGCCCTCATGGTCCCTGTAATCTTGGGAAGATAATCACCTCCACCTGCTCACCCAGCTCTGTGCCTCACCTGGGCCACCATCATCACTGCCTCACCTTGGTTTCCATAACGAGAGTTCCTGTTTGCAGTGGCCTTCCACATGCACCTTTTGTTTCTACCCTAGGTGAGAAAAACTTTCAGAACTTCTCTAGTTGGTAACATTTGTTGTGAGATTCAGATCTTAAACAATGTTTATCCCTGATTTCATTAGAGTAACACTAAAGGTTGTAATAAACCAAAGTATGGAATTATGATGTTTAAAAATATGATGTTTTAAAACAAACTAGGGACACATTATAAAAGTGCCAAATTTATTCCCAGTGTCAGGTTTAGCTCATTAGCATCAAGATAACATGGCACAGAAAATAAAATTTCAGCCATTGACTCAGTTGTGTCCCCTATCTTTGCATACTGCCATGTGACTGACTCACATGCATAGACTTTTATTAAGAGAAATGAGCTGATCTTATTGAACTAAATGACCATGAAAGTAAACAAGGCTCTTTCTGTTCTTTAGATTTATTACAGTATTTAAAAAATAAAAAAGAATGGAAAAATGGCTCTTTGCATCTTGTTTCTTAAGAAGCACCAGAAAAATTCTTTTAATAAAAAGGATTGCTTCTTTAACTTTTGTTTAATGACACTGGAAAGAATAAAATGTCACCTTTCCAAATGTCTATTTTTTTTCTGAACTGGCACCCTTGTTTAGTAAAAAATATCTACCATTCACCCATTTCTTTATATACACTCCCCTTTTAAAAGAATTTTATTTTGAAGGTAGTAGAAATATAACAGAACAAGACAGAACAAAGCCAATTGAAACAGTACAGAGAATTTGGTACAGAACTTTACAGCAGGTCAGCAGGTTACTGGGATAACATTAATAGGTAACATAGTATATCTCATTATCTTCAAGGCAGTTGTCTAGTCAATTAGGTATAGCAAAATAAAGCCAAAAAACAGAACATTATATAATCAATTGAAAGATAATAATGAACAGAGTAAAGCAATTTTTTGTAATGAATCAAAATTGAGAACATCACTTGCTCTCAAAGAGGAAATAAAGGAGACCCCCAAATTTGCTTTATTGCATATAATCATCCTGCCAAGAGATGCTCAGAACTCTGTCCCCAGTTGCTAACTGGGAGGAGGGGGGTGAATTTTGGATTCCAAGCCCATGCACTGGTAGGCTCACAGGAAATACTATGGGGCCTGCTCCTGGCTGACACCCAAGGAAGGTGCTCACCAAGAGGGCAGGCAAATGTCTTCTTTGTGCAGCCTCCTGGGTTCCAGCACGGCCATGGTTGGATCTCGGGGGCTGCTCTCTGATTCTCCTCTTGGCTGACACCCCAGGAAGGTGTTCACCAAGAAAGCACACAAGTGGCTTCTTTGTGCAGGCTCCTGGGTTCTATACACTCCACTTTACCTACAGTTAGATTTCATGTATACAACCCAAGAGCTCAGGTAAAAGAAGGTGAAAGGTAGTTTCCTGTCACTGTTGGGGATTTTTCCATATAATACTTATCCCTGACACTCTGATTTCATGTCTTTCCTTTCTTCTGAAGTCTCAGTTAGACAAGTTGATTTTTAATAGGAGAGCTCATTCTCAAAGGACTCAAATTATCTCTTATGTCAAAAATGACTGCTGCCTTCATCTGACCAGGATACCAGTGAAACTCACAGGAACCTGTTAAAGGTCTGGATGGAAGTTGGAGGCACAGTGAAGGGTGGTCAGTGTGAGTCCAGCCACAGCCCTCACCTCTGCATGGATCAGGACCCACAGACCCTGCCCCTCCCAGCCCAGGGGTGTGCAGTCCCTTCAGAGGGACTGAGCAGCACTCAGGGGGATCACATTGCCCAGGAGTCAGCCCTTCCAGGCCCCAGCACAGGAGCAGCTGCATGGAGACTGGGAGGAAATTAGCTGCTGGGACCCGAGGTCCTCCTCACTCTTCATCTTTTGTGACCCAATTCCCTCTATGCAAGTGGAGTAATAATGGACCTGTGCATCTTTCATTACATCTTCTTCATGCAATTTACACTATTAATATTTTATAAGTATCAACCTGAGTCATTAACAAGCTTATTGAAATTGTTTTGATAACAAAAATATCACCAATTCAAATTTAAATCTTCATTTTTGTGATTAGATCCAATTTTACCTTTCAACCACCAATGGGATTTTAGTGGGAATTATTTTCCCAAATCTCATATTCTGCCATCCCTTTTCATTCTTGCATTCCCTACACCATGACCTGTTCAAAATCAGTACCTATCCATTACTCTATTTCTGGATTTCCTTTCTCTGGAAAATCCTCTTAAGTTTCAATAAAAGAGAGGACTTATATCTACACTCAAAGTTTAGCTAAATATTATCTGTTTTTTTTTGCATTTTATGAGACCCTATATGGTTAGGGTAAAAATGACAGGCAAGACACATACTGATGAGGATTCACTAACATTAGAGCCCTCAGCAATAGGGATGAGATTGTGCAATTTCACACCTACTCTGCAAGTAGTTTAGTATCTTTTGAAATTCACAAAATAAATTCTTTGTAGGATTTACACATTTGTTTAATTATGTAATTGTGTTCAAAGTTCACATTTGCACTAAATCATAGAAGCTGACATCCCTATAAAAATTCTTCATGGTAACCCAAACTTAGAAACTACCTAAAAGTCTGCCAATTAAAGAGAATAATCAAAGAAATTTTACCCAAACATCGATATTCTTCACCCTTAAAGAAATGAGTTTAATGCTCTTGATACTGAATGAGTATGTGATCCAGCCTGCAGACCAATGCGTGGGTTTTCCCCTAGAGGAAGGAAAACGGGGTGGGGGCAGGGTGAAGAGAGAGAGACGGAGGCAAGTTGAAGTTTCCCAATCAAACCTCGTTTTATTGAACAATGCTCCTGGCTTATAAAGAAGCGGGGGCAGGAAGTTACGGATGGGTCACTGTCATTTCCTGGGTGGGGCGAAAGGATCCTGGCGAATGTAGGCCGATGCACTGGACGCCCACAGGAGGGAGAGATGGAGCGGCAGCCATGAAGCTATCATGCTGCTCCCTACATCTCCTCCCTTATCACTTTATAAGAGTATGGCAGGCCCTGTGAGGACAGCGCCTGTCTTAGGTCAAGGACTCTTCATATGAACCCAACCAGGTCTTACCCATCAAGGGCCTGCAGGACAGCAATTGGTCCTGTGCCTGTCTCAGGCGGCCGGTGGTGTAACATATGTGTCCCAGTTGCCCGTCTCTGGCTGCCTGTCCAGTCTCAGGGCAGTTGGCTCACACATCATTACATGGGCCATTTGTAGGGGTTGTTTCCCTCCAAGTTTCTTGATCTGCCATCTCCAATTGATGATAATGTACCTGAATGGGCTTGGCCATGAATGCGTCGAGCCTATTTTTAAGGAGTGTCATGATC